>JAHWLE010000254.1:0-29627 GCA_024679135.1 Phytophthora foliorum | reverse complement strand
CTCCACGTCTCCGTTCCTGGCTCGCGGCGGCGCGCTGCGCTCCATGTTCATCCAGACGGAGCCGACGCCCAACCCGCTGAGCGTCAAGTTCCTCCCTGGCCGCGCGGTGCTGGACGAGCGCTTCACGACGGGCGTGGTGCGTTGGCTTTCGAAAAGCGGGTGGTTTAGCGGGTCTGACGGGTGGTTTGCAGGACTTTACGCCCAACTCGGAGGAGATGCGGCGCTCGCCGCTGGCCAAGAAGCTCTTCCAGATCGAGGGCGTGACGCGCGTGTTCTTCGGCAAGGACTTCATCTCGGTCACCAAGACGGAGGACGAGGACTGGGACGTACGTCGACTTGCTCTTGGGGCGGCTCGAGCTGGGCGATCGTTCTGATGCTTATGCTGCTGCTTGTGACAGGCGTTGAATGCCGAGATCTTCGCGACCATCATGGACTTTTTCGCGTCGAACGAGGAAGTGATGTCCGACGAGCCGATCGTCACGGTGAGATGCGAGGCAGAGGCTTTGAGGTTCATGGTGGAGGCTGATGCCGGTGCCATTTTGCGTAGGACACGACGATCCTTCCGGAGGATGACGAGGTGGTGGCTATGATCAAGGAACTGCTGGAGCAGCGCATCCGACCCTCGGTGCAGGACGACGGTGGCGACATTTTCTACAAGGGCTTCGATGAGAAGACGGGTGTGGTCATGGTCCAGCTCGCGGGTTCATGCGCAGGCTGCCCGAGCTCCTCCGTGACGCTCAAGCACGGTGTGGAGAACATGCTGAAGCACTACATTCCCGAGGTGCGCGGCATCGAGGAGTGGGTTGACGAGGAGCTCAATGCTGTGAATGAGAAGGAGTTCCGAACGCTCGAGGAGAAGCTGCGCTCTGTTGGTATTCCCAGCGAGTAAGCAGAGGTTTGAGGGCGATAATAGCAGGCGAGGCGCTTGCGTTGGAGCGATATTACTCCAACTGCATAGAGCACTACCGCAAATGGCCGGAAGAAGACAGGTATCGCACAGTGCAAGGAATCGCCCAGCAGTGAAAAAGAATGAAGGTGCGAGTATTTGGAAGATGCTGTGATTTGTCTTGCGGGGAGTATTTGATGTATGGTATTGTGAGCAGAGGGCTACTTTGATTTTGTGTCGATACCAGTTTAAGCTTGTTGGTTGGTGAGTCATATATAGTTAGGTGGCCTTCATGTATAGCAGCACAATTCCTTCGACAGGGGCAACGAGCAATGGCGTGTTGATGGGCCGCCTTGTCTGCCAGGTATCTGGAAGCGGAGCTAATGATAATCGACTGGTCTGGCTGGCGGAGAAATCCTGATTGAAGAGCTGTTGGACCCGCTGTTTCACCACTATTTTTGTACAGGCCCTTGCGTTGGCTGGTGTTTTATGCTTCGTTTGTTTTGGGAGTTGTGCGACGATGGAGAAAAGCGACAACAGCCTCCTCTCAAGCTCCAAAGCGCATTCGCAAGCAAGGAGAGCACGAGAGTTGTTCGCCTCCACTTGCCAGAGCGAACGCGAGGGGTGCACACGGCTGACAAGGATATGGCCGGTGGTATTCTTCCTCTTGGTGAGTTCTACAAGTAGCTTTCAGTATCTGTGTACGTCCCAGTCCACCCCAACCTCCGCGAGTCCGCTCGTTTCGCATCCTGTCGGGCATGCATTCACGCTCCGCGCTCAGTAGGTATGGTTTGCCCGGGTCTCTTTGTTTGCCAACAACATGGTGATGGCTAACACAAGGGATGCAATTTATTTGCAGGCCGTCGCCCAAGAGAAGCCTTTCGTGTGCAGGCCTGGACGATCTGGATGATCTATTTCATGGCAGCGACAACGCGCGTGCCCATCCGAATCGCAAACGCCACCACAGCCTTAACAACGATAACAACTTTGTGGCGACCAACTTTGCGACGTCATCCTCCCCGTCGCGCCACGACTACTCACCACCTCCGGCTTCCTATCCTGGGGCGTTGCGCCGCCCTGAGCTTCCCCCATTCAGCGAAAGTAAGTGCTTTCTATATTTTATAGCAGCGAGGATAGCTTGTGTTCACCCACGTGTTCAATGTCCTGTATCGTAGAGAATAGCTCAAGTGGTCATTTAATTCCACCAGCATCGTCGTCATTTGAGTATCGGTACACCCAGGTGCCTTCCAACCAACCTCAGGCGATTGATCAACAACACTCGAGCGATTCGGACGAGCAGGACAACAACTATGAAGAAGAGCACTCTCACGATTTCAACAATGAGTTCAATCGCGGTGATGCCAACTATGGTAGTTTTCACGAGTATAAGGACAGTGGCAGTTTTTCCACATCCAGTTTGGTTTCTCAGGAGCCCCACGATGCGCTGGAGCACAGATCGAAGCATGATCATGGCACGCTCACAGTGAAGCGCTTCGACCATAGCGCTTTCCTTCACCGCTCATCGGGCAGCGAGTGTTCTCCACGGGAAGAATACCTTGTCCAAGCTTTTGGTCCCAGTGGGTTTAAGCTACACGGTACGCCGCCACCAAGTAAAGACGAATTGGACGACTGCTTCAGCGATGATAGCAGCAACAATAACAGAGAGCACAGCTCATCAAGTCAAGGCGAAGCTATTTCAGATGCAGATACGGAGCTCAAGATGTCCTTCAACGAGCTTGAGGCTGATATTCGTGGTGCTATGCATCAGCATCCGCACCATTATCAGCACTCGTCCAGACTGCCCGAGTTGACGGGTTTATCCCACCTGCCATTTCCTTCGTCGTCGCATGGCCCGTTCGGACTGAGCCGCGATGTCAGCTATAGCCGAAGTAACCAGGATGTGCATCGTGCACTAGTGTTTGGTCAGTCGCAAGTTCCTCACCTGCATCCAGTCCAGAACCAGAAAGAGACAGGGTACTTCCCAAGAGATCAGCAACACCAAAGTCCGCCACGGACAGCTCTGGACAAAACGGTTCAAAATAAGAGCACCGGTGGAATTCAAGCGCCCACCAAATGGCTGCGTGATGAAGACGAACGGCTTCGTGTTGCTGTGGCACGCTTTGGTGGCAAGAACTGGAAAATGATCGCAGAGACCCTGGGCAATGGCCGCACGGACGTGCAGTGCCTTCACCGTTGGAACAAGGTGCTCAAACCCGGCCTGATCAAGGGACCCTGGACACCGGAGGAGGATCGTATCCTGACGAGCCTCATCACGCGCTATGGTGTAGGCAAAATTCGCTGGTGTGATCTTGCGCTTCACTTGCCTGGGCGCATTGGTAAGCAGTGCCGTGAACGATGGTGTAACCACCTCGATTCACGCATTCGCAAGGGACAGTGGACCCCTGAGGAAGATGACATGGTGTTTCGCTGGCAGCAAAAGTTGGGCAATAAGTGGAGTGAGATCGCGAAGCTGCTCCCTGGGCGTACGGAAAATGCTGTCAAGAACCGGTTCAACTCGGCAGCCCGTCGCAAGTGGCTAATGAACCAAGCCAACAAGGCACCGTCCACCTCCTCGGCTCAGAATGAGGCGCAAGTGTCACCGCACGTTCAATTTCAACAGCAGCAAAATGTGACGTTGCACCTATCTTCGACCCCCCAAGAGGAGCCCGTGTACAACGTCAACGGCATGCCATACGGTGGTAATGGAAAGGTAGCACCACTACCACATTCGGCCTCAAGGGCAACAACTGCAACATTAGGTGTTCAGATGGAGGAATATCACCCCCATAGGGTGGTGTCGTCCCGGGGACGTCAAAGTTTCGCCCACAACTATGCACCGCCGGGAAACCCATCATTATTACCCAGCAGTGTCGACAATCCTCATTCCAGTTTTCGTTCAACGTTATCAGCGAATGGGCAATGCATGCAGCAGCAGCAACATCACGGCGAACCTTCTGAAGGTGGAAAAGGTGACTCGATATCGTTGCTACCGTCAACAGCTTTCGTACCGCCCCCACTCAACTCGCTCTTCCCTCCCCCTCCTGGGGTCAATTCTACAAGTGGTGCTGGTCGCAGTTTCCATAATGCGTCAAGTGGCCCCGCCAGTGGTGAAGCTGTCATCACGCCGGTCTTTCCATTTACTGCTACTCTCCCTAGTCAGCAGGAGGACACCTCTGTGGTTATGACATCTCTTGCAAAGAGTACATTAAGTGCCGACAAAGATGGTGACCTACAGTTCAAAGAAGAAAAACTCGAGCAAGACGATCTCGTCCTGCAAACGTCAACCGAAGTACCTGAGGCTAGCGCTGCATCTGACACGACAGTTTCCATGGACGACGAAAACATGAACAGCTTCCTTGACAGTGTCGCTCTTGAACTGGACGACATCATGGAGTAAATGAATATCGATCCCTTCCTCTTGGTTTAGCTATTATTTGGTCACAGTGAAGCTGCGACGCATCACTACGTGAATTTCTCGTTTAGAAAACCTAGTACAAGGAGAAAAAAATGAATCACAACTTTCTTTACAATTTGTAGGTCGTTGTGTCCATGAGCACTAGCACTTTTCCTAATGGGCGTTCATCTCTAACGTGCTCGCTGTTGCGCCACCGCTGCTGGAAGCCTGATCTTGGTGGTTCAGCTCCTGTGGCTGCTCAACCGGCTTCTCCGAGATCGTAATTGTGCAAATGTCTTTGAGCCGGTGCTCGGCGCCATTCTGTCCTCCAAAAAGGTGCACACATCCATTGCTATCTAGCACAGCGCCATGCCCCACACGCCCTCGCAGCGCAACTTCAGCTTCTCCATTATCCGCGAAGGCAGCGGGATGCCACTCCCATATTTGCGTGTCCAACAAAAATGCATCGCTAAACACACTGGTAGGTGCATTAGCGTATTCGCGCTGCGGGTCCCAGCCACCAAAAATGAGAACCTTGCCGTCGCTCAAAACCGTCGCCGAGTGACCAGTGCGTTCCTGTGGAGGCTCCCCAACCACGCAGGGGTGGAACCACGTCCACACAGCATCGCTTCCCTTTTTCTCCACTTTCTGCAGCACATGTACAGCGTTGAAACATTTTGATGAGTCATTGCCTCCAAAGTAGATGATCTTGTCATCGCCTACGCCCACAGCGCTGTGGTATGTGCGTGCACTAGGCGGTTTTCCCTCCACTTTCACTGCCTTCCAATTCCAATCATCTGCAATAGATAAACGACGATTTCAAAGAAAGAAGGTAAGTTCGAGTCGTTCCGTATCAATAATACGTGATCTCGACAACTTACCACTGTCCAACACATGAACCGAACTCTGCCGGTTTCGCCCCCCACTGCCGCCAAACACCACTACTTCGTTTCCAATAGCAGTGCAGGTATGGCCACTTCTTGCAGAAGGTGGTGACCCACGAACGGCAGGCGGGTACCAAAGGAAACACTCGGTGTCTAGCACCACGATATCCGACAAGATATCGAGCTCGCCTTCGGCAACCCCATTGCGCTCGCCCCCAAACACAAGCACTAAATTTTTTGAGGCCAGATACACTGCGTCGTGCCACGTACGTGTGATCGTTTCACAGTTGAGTGGTGTCGTCCAGCGGTGTGTCTTCAAGTCAAACACGTGCAAGTCACCCAGCGTGCGTTCATCGTCATCGGAGCCGCCGTATACTACTACACGCTCTTCCGAAATCTTCGTCGCGGTATGACCCCAGCGCTCCGATGGGATGTTGCCCAAAGCTTCTATCATTTCCCACTGCACGGCAACTGCAAGTAAGCAAACAAACCACAACCCCCGTTAGACTCGTCGCCTGCTGCACTTCCAAGATAAAGTAGTTTCCGCATAAACGTACCTGCTGGGTTCTGCTTTGGAGGTCCGCTGATCATATCCTTGATAGATTTACCCTGCGAAGGCTTCGATCGCGACTTGGGTGTTTGACTGCGCTTCTTGCTGGATTCCGGCGTCGCCTTGCGCGACGTCGATTGCTTCGGTTCCGGCGAGAAGAAAGCATCTGCGAGTCCCTTGGCACTATTAGCCTTCTTGATCTTCTTGCTCGGCGTCTTCTTGGCCGTTTTCCCGCTAGCAGTCGATTCCGATTCATCAGCTGAAGCAACCGACTGGTCACTCTTCACCTCGACGGGGTCTGCCCTGGCCTTCTTCCCTTTGCCCTTCGTTTTCTGACTGCTGCTGTTCAGCTGGGCAAGCAGCAAGGATTGCTCCACCTCATTGAGGAAGTTCGGTCGCGGCCGCTTGGCGTCTGCTTCGTCGTCGTCGTCACTGGCACTCAAGTCAATGGTGCGCTTCTTGCTCGGAGAGGAGGCCGCTTGGCTCGACGCAGCTGTCAGTTGAGACCTACCGGTGAGAACCTCGTGCTGCAATTGGCGTTAGACGTGAACGTACACTTGGAGAGCACAACGTCCCCCGTGAAGTCGCGGCAGCGGATCGTGAGCGACCCCGCGGCGAACTCGAAGCGGATGCCCGCCAGATCCGCGGGCAGATCCACTTCCACACCTGGCAGCAGTCGGGCGTCAGTGCTGAGTCAGTTGGACGCACGGTAGCTACGCACCTTCGTACGACAGCAGTGGCATCTTTGGGGAGCTCAAACGGCCACGAAATTATTGTTTTATGCGCACCAATGCTCATTTGACAAAGCGTGCGTACTTGGACACTCCTTTTCTGTCAGTCGGGAATGAGCATCAACGTGCAGCTCCACGCCGGCGCGGTGCCGTACCTCGTGTCCCCGTGCGAGACCTTTTTCTTCCTCCTCCACCACGTGAAGCTCGCGGTGGAGAGCGGCAAGTGCGTCTAGATGCAGCCAATGGGCGGGTGGGTGCTGGGTCTGACGCTCTTGCTGGCTGTGGCAGTGGCTATCCGGGCCAGGGCGGCTGCTTCTACGGGGGCGAAGGCCGCTGCTACGTCTCGCAGTACCGTCTCGTCTTCGTGTCGGCACAGGAGAACAGCGCGTACCAGTCCTTCTCGCTCCCGCTGTACGCCATCCGCGACTGGAGCTTTGACGTGAGCTTATTCGGTATGACGCCTGGCCACTTGGTCAAGTTTTGGTTCGTTGATTGACGTGGGGACTGCAGGTGCGAAGAGCTGGAAGGGGCATGTTAATCAAGTTCCAGGTGGCGGCTTGGTGGGGGTCGGAAGGTTCACGATGGAGTTCCTGGTGAGTGGCGTGCGGTGGCCTGTTGACCGGCGTCTCCGTTGCTAATTGAGGTGTGTTCGTAGAGCTTTGGCTTTGACGAGTTTCGCAGCCACCTTTTGCCATTGCTAGAGAATTCGAGAGCCTTGCACCGCCAGTTCCGCGATCTGACAACTCCATCGGTGCTGATGGTGCCAGGGAAGCTACAAGTACACGATGGAAGCTCTCGGCGCCTGGCGTACTGCTCCGCCGAGGATCCCATGACTCTGTTTATCGTTGATAAAGCACCCGCAAGGCGCGAGGATGATTGACTGTCATACAACGATGCCAAAGCAACATATACTAACGTTAATGACAGCTGGCTCCATAACATTATCGCGAGGTAAAGCTGCAACGATTATAGCAGTTAGGTACACTGTACCTACAATCTACTTAACCAGGTTATTAACTAATAGAGGGGTTCCGCAGCCACGTGTCTGGCTGTTGGGCCTTTGGTAGGGGAGAGAACACTTCTGGATTTCCCTGCCAGCCCCCATCATCCTCCCATCCTCCTCCGTCACAAGGGCTACTTTGGCACACAGGTGGCACTTGTTGGTCGAGACTCGACAAGCATGACCCCTGCGACGCGCTGAAACGAACAAGACGCGCCAGCTGCGGAGTGAGGGCGTCAGACTGAGCTGGCAGCTCAGCTTGCTCAGCTGCGTGCGGAGATCTCCGCGCTCCAAGCCAACAACCAAGCGTAACGCCGGTCAGCAACGGAATCCAAGCCTTGCGTCCCGAGCAGCCTACCCAAGTTCAAGGTGAAGCGCGACGAAGATGGACGTCAGCGGCCCTTCCAAGTCGAGACACTGTGTCGCATCAACAGACGCGACGCGACGGACGGCAGCGACACGCTGCCCGTGATCGCTGGTACCGCGATGGAGGATCTCGCATCAGGATGGTTCCTGTTCTGGGCCTCTAGGACGCCCGCGGAGGAACAGATGTGGGGTCAGTTTACCTACGACACCCTCGCGCACTTTGAAGCCTCCAAACACCAAACCGTATTGCGCCAGAAGGTCCGCTAGGTCAGTGACATCGAGGAATATAACAGGAAGTACTCGTCCCTGATCATCCGTGTCAAGACCATGAGCGAAATCAACCAAGTCAGCTACTACTGCGACGCTCTCAAGCGCGCGATTCAAGCCTACGTTAAGCTCCAGAACCCGACAACTCTGCGCGAAGTGATGGATCAAGTGACCAAGTATGAGATGTCTCACTTCGGCGGAGACCACAGACCAAGTCGCGAGAAGCCGAAGCGTGAGCAACGTTTCCGCGAGCAGACGCGATCGAACCAGAGCGGCGGCTAAGAATCGTTCAACCGACGTTCGAAATGCAACGATTGGATAAAATTAACAAACTCCGCCCCACGTGCTAACCTACCCCCCCCCACAGCGTTCGCCCGTAGCGGGCGCACAGAGGACTAGTTTTTTTTTATTTTAGGGAAATCGAAGAAATGAATAGAAGAGCTGTGCAATCGGTAGATCGTGAATCACGAGGCTCGCTTTAAGAAGACATGTTAAGCGAGTTCGTGCTTCTTCTTCCGAGACTCCGGTTCCACTGTTATTTCAGTCGGGAAGGATTGGGCATAGCTGGAGAAGTGTTTTGGGCTGGAGTATCAGATAAGGCCTCAAATGGCTTTGTAGCCTCTCGGTCTTCAGCAACTTGATTCTCGAGCTGTTGATGATGTTAACCCGGGATAGTAGAGGGGTTGGTATCCACTCCTTGGTTCGTCGTAGAAGGAACCGACTGGTTGAACTCGAGATCTTGAATGCGCGTAGCAAAGTGGCAACAAGTATTTCGCTAGTGCTAGGGATTGGTGAAGTGGGAGATTTTGATTTTTGGCCCGGAGAAGGTAGGCCAGGCGTGGTTTCATCAGCATCCCAGTTCGTCCCAGTCATCAGATCACAGTCAATATCGTACTGATCAGATTTATACTGCTGTTGACATTTTCTGTGTCGTGAAAGAAAGCTGTTAAACGTTTGTGAGCAATTAGACTGATTTAATAAATATGTATCGCTCAGGCTACCACGCACACAAAAAGGAAATGAAGCGGTGGTTCAGCGTTATGCTGTGAGCGATTGTGAACAGCACGCCGCCTAGCAAATTCCGACGACCCGGTAAAACAGAAAAACGTGAGCAAACTAATCAAACCCATGACAGATTCTGACGACCTGGTTGTATGTTGTACGAATGTTGAGCGAGATGACAAAAAGCGAGTTACGCAGTACCGTAAAATTAATCCGTTGAGGTCTGTTCATACCTAAAGGTATTTCCAGTATAAGGATAATGTATTCGAGCCCGAGCTACCTGACGGATTACCGATGAAGCGCGACATCGAGCATCGAATTGACGTGAATGATCCCAATATGGCGATGTACCGACAGCAGTGACGCCTGACACCGGAACAGAAGGACGAGATCGACAAAAGGGTACGCGAGATGATTGCGAAAGGATTGATTCGTCCAAGCATCAGTCCGCATGCAGCTCCGATATTCTGCGTGCGTAAACCCGTTGGATGGCGTATCGTTCACGACTACAGGTACTTGATCAGTAACACGATCAGACAAAGTGTGCCGACGACGCGCAAGGAGGATGTCTTCGACAGTATGCGGGCAAATACTACTTTTCATGTATGGACCTGATGTCAGCTTACTACCAAGTTCGGATGAAGATGGATCACGTCAAGTACACAGCGTTCCAGACTCCAAGCGGGCTGTACGAGTATCTGGTGTTATCAATGAGAGTCAGTAACGCACCAGCAACGATGTATCGGTTGACTTCATCGTTGTTCAAGGGTCTGTCACACACACGTTTATTCTACGATGACATCTACGTGCTCACTAGATCAACGGATATCAATAAGCACCTACGCAACGTACTGGGGATCCTGAAGAAGAAGAAGAAGAAGTTGTTCGTGAAGTTGTCTAAGTGTGTGTTCTGTGCTGAAGAGATCCCATGCCTGGGTGACTTCATCGGTCGGAACGGTGTTCGTATCGATCCAGACAAGGTGCATACTATTCGAGACTGGCCTGTTCCAAGGACGCAAGAGAAGATCCACCGCTTTCTCGGTTTAAACGGATACGTACAACGATTCGGTGAGCAGTACACGGAGTTTAAAGCACCGTTATTCACGCTACTGGACCAACGGAACTCGAAGATCACGCTGAACGTTGTACAACTAAACAACTTCAAGGACTTGAAGCAGAGGTTAGCAGCTAGACCAGTGTTGCACCTACCGGACTTCGCTCAGCAGATGCATATGCGAACGGACGCAAGCTAGTTTCGTGTCGGTGGTACGCTCTTGCAAGTTGTCGATGGAGTCGGGCGCCCAATTGCTTACACAAGCCAGAAGATGAAGTCAGCGCAGTCGAAGTACCCCACCCAACAGCAGGAGCTACTCGCTATTGTCAATACACTGGTTGCGTTCCGGATATACGGCTTGGATCGACCGGTGACGATTGAGACAGATCACAAGTCTCTTGAAGGAATATTTCAGCAGAAGATAGCGAATCGACGTCTCGCTCGCTGGTATGACATCCTAGTCGAGTACCAGCAACCTCCCGGGAGCCAAGAACGATATTGCAGACGCAATAAGCCGGAGACGAAAGAATTTCACGACTTGCTCGTCCCTAACTTCAACGAGACAAACTATCAGCTACGTGTTGCAGAATCGAGCGGACAAGGATTGCGGGGAGGCCGACGGCAAGGAGTCAAGTTCACAGAGCATCAAGCAGTGTTGCGGCAGTGTCAAGAAGCTTTGGAGGACACTCAAGCTCATATGGCCGATGTATACGACCGTGGACGGAAGGAACAAGAGTTCGACGTCGTTGATCAAGTGTATCTCAGCGCCAAGAGCCTAGACACAGCACACACCGGGTTCCCTAACTTGCACATGCTAAGCCCAAGTGGATCGGTCCGTATTCCGTTATGCGCAAGGTACACCGACATGCGTACAAGCTCAACTTGCCCCCTGGACTCAAGTTACATCCGGTGTTCAACACAGGGTCACTCAAGCCCTACGAGACCCTAACACGACTTTCACAGCCACAAGAAGTGATCTTGCACGACAGCAAGGTTGGACAGATCGTGGAAGCTATCATCAACAAGAGCATGCGCAAAGGGTCTATACAGTACCTCATTCGGTGGGTGGGTGAAGAGAAAGCGACGTGGGAACGCTCGAGAACCTGCATCAATCATCGGCCTAATCCAAGCTTTCGAAACCAAGAAGCCCAAGCGATCAAGCAAACGCCGGCGCACAGTACCCAAGAACGACATCGTAGCCCGACGAACTCGTCGACAACTCTCCGCACAAAGTGCAAAAGTTCAAGGTATACAAAACTCAAGATAGCTGACCAAGAAAACCAGTCTCAAGTTCAAGGTTCCAGACAAAATTAATGACATACAAGTTCTAGAAGAAAAAGAAGCTATACAATTATCAAGTTAATCTGTGTCCAGGAATGAGCCGTCGTCCTAACGAATCACCACGTGTCGGACAAACCGAACTCTGACCAACCAGAAGTACGCGTACTCCAGCAGCGGAACCTGAGTGACGCTGTCATCTGAAACAAAGCGACCACAAGTCGTCACATGAAGCACATGAAGCACGAAAGCGTGGGACTTGCGCTGAGGGCCGCGACAGCGCCAGCACACAGGTACACCCCCGTTGCAAGCAGCAGATAGTCCAAGCCGATACACGCCCTCACACCGTCCAGTCGGTACTGGATCTGTTTAACGCCAGCCGTATCTTCGCAGATCTGCGTGCGGCCCACCGCACGTGCAGCTCGGTTAACCTGGTGGATAAATGCCCAGAGTTTGGACCACACTACACCGTCAGCAGTGATGAGATGCCCGCCTTCAGCGTGTGGAATTGGTCAACTGCATCTTCGGAGACCAGGCAGGAATCCAGACGGAGTCAACAGCAAGCCGCAGCGCGTGGAATGCACAGCGCCCGTCTTTGGAAGCTCCATGGCTTGCGAGAGTATGAGAGTGCATACTCAGCATAGGTCATTGATCCATTAGCAGCTTTGAAGTCGCCCACAAGCTCAAGATACTCTGTGAAGCCGTCGTCTTCCAGCAGCCATCGAGGTTGCCAAGACCCTTGGGTCTTACACGCGGAGACGATGTAGTTGACAAAGTACCGTGACTCTGAGGTTCCCCGCGTACCAAGCCGATCCGAGATGGTCCGAACGTACCAGCGAGCAGTTGTCGCGGCACCACGAGCGACGGTCTTGCGATTAGCCGAACGAGCAAGCGATGGACGCAGTGTGCGCCCTCCGGTTGAGCGCGATGCAACTTGCTTGGTGCACGCCATGGCAGGCCCTCGAGGGAGCGAGTGGTGGCGCAGCCAGGAATGCAACAATCAGGCAGCTTTGGGGCTCGACTGCAGAAGGTAGTGCGCGCCAGACGGTGTATTGGAAACTACCCTGTTCAACAAGGTTTGCGGAAGATGGGAGAAGCAGCAACCAAGAATAGGAAGCACCGCCCGCGCTAGGATGGCAAAGATGAGTAACAGACAAGAGTGCAAGTAACCGCAACTTCGCGAAGCGATGTCAAACAGGTATGAAGGGACTTTAAGTGATGGAGGGGTGAGTGTAACGATTGTAGCAGCTAGGTACACTGTACCTACAATCTATTTAACCAGGGTGTTTACTAATAGAGGGGTTCCGCAGTCACGTGTCTGGCTGTTGGGCCGTTGGTAGGGGGGAGAACACTTCTGGATCTCTCCGCCAGCCCCCAGCTTCCTTCTAGCCTCCTCCTCCTCCGTCGCAAGGGCTACTTTAATACAAAAGCCGGTTGTCCCTAAGTCGGCTTCGCAAAGCAATAGAACGTGCTCAACGAATTCATTTGATCCACTTCATGGTATTGAGTTTATTTTTATAATTCTGGCTAGACGGACCTAAAAAAAACTAAAAACAAATTGGGGGGGTCAATATGGTTATTTGGATATTGTGTCATTCTATTTGTTTTGCAAAACGGACCTCCACTACACCTAAATACGATATTCAGCTCGCTCAAGACGCTGATGAACCTGTTGGAGATGATCTCCGTGTCTTATGCTAGTGTCCGCTGCAAAGGATCCCAGTCGAATGAGGCGTTGAAGTAGTTAGCGTATTTATATAATGTATGCAGGGTCAATGAGGTGGTTGGGCTTGACGTCGAGGATATACTTAATCACTTGTGAATCTATTTCTTCTCTACTAGCTCCAACAACCAAGATCCCGGATCCTTTTGACACGACGTGACTCCGAATTTTATCCCGGGTCCCAAGCAGCTGCCCATCAAGAAATTTTGGTTGGCTGGATGTATAAGGCCAGTTTTATTTTGGAGTGTGACATGCGGATATATGAGCGTGACGGACGCCACACCCCGCGCGATACTCAAACGGAGTCAGATTGCCCAGATCACCAGCGGACCCGGCGGATCTGCTACGAACGACGGGGACTTGTACGCGTCTAAGTCGCAGGAGGCTGTTAAAGGTGCCCAATCAGGAGGCGAGAACGACTATCGAGGTGATAGCGGGGTGGCAGAACCGGATCAAGTCGATCCGAGTCTGAATGGAGTGGTTTCAGACCCGAAGGATCGGGATCAAGGAGTCCTTCTGCCCGCGGAAGTGTTGCTCAGCCCCGATCCGCAGGGCCAAGGTGGACTACGCTCTCCGGGTCTCATTCCGGTGCCGCAGCAAGCTTCAGCTGGTTGCGTTTCCATTGATTACGCGGTCCCGTCGGTGCATATCTTGACAGATCGTCAGGATTCAGCAGGTGCCAGCCAGAGACGAGCCGAAGATTCTGATCCAGATCGGCAGATCCCGGACTCATCGCATGACGACCAGAAACAGGACGAGGATCTAAGTCCGGATCGGTCAGTTCCGGTGGTGGCGTCGGACCAAGATCAGAAACGACTGGTGGGATCCGCCGCGGATGGGGAGTCTCACTATCACGAAGGTGGGGATTTGTCGGCGGAGGATGTTGAAGGCGAGCTAGCGATACTGCCCGAGATCACGATGGCCACGGGTGAAGTAACGCTCGACGACATTCAAGTGAACACAATACCCCGGATGAAATCGACCGTCTACGGCAGATCATCTGGCGCAAGCGGCATCTCCTGATCGGCAAAGGCAACGCACTGCCCGCGGCAGCACGAGGGGTTGTGTGTGGGCGGTGCAAGGCCGATAGCGCAGCGCGTTCGGATGATCGCACCTCAGTTCCGGGAGAAGGTGTCGGATCTGATCAAGGGACTACTATCTGCCAAAATGATCCGGCACTCAACGTCTCCATGGGCGTCGCCGATAGTGGTGATCATCAAGAAGAATGGGGTGGACATTCGTCTATGTATTGATTATCGGCTAGTTAACGGTCTCACCCGGCTGATGATCTACCCGATGCCCTTGATCAACGATTTGTTAGAAGATCTGGACAAGGTGCTGTGGTATTGCTCTCTGGATATGGCAAGCGGATTTTGGGTGGTTACGATGACGGATCGGGCCGCGCGATCTCCGCTTTCATCACCCCCTTCGGTCTCTTCGTGTGGAATCGGATGCCTTTCGGCCTCAAGAATGCGCCTCAGATCTACCAACGGCTCTTGGACAACGCGTTGTATGGCTTCACTCGGATCTCACGATCTGGTAACTCAGAAGTTGGGACAGACCTGTTTGAATCCGGAGAATCTGAAGATCCAGGCCGTCCGTCGGTGCTGGGACGCAGATCTTACATCGACGACATCCTGGTGACCTCTGGATCTTGGGGTCAGTTGTGCGATCGGGTTGGTGATTTGCTGGAAGCGTGTGACAAGTGGAACCTGTCAATAAGTGTGGTGAAGAGTTTTTGGGGGTTACGCAAGGTTGATTACTTGGGACACCGGGTATCTAGCGACGGCCTTGAAGCGCATCCTAAAGATCTGAAAGCTTTGAGTGATCTGCCCTTTCCGAGCTCGCTCCGATCCATGCAATCTTTCTTGGGGAGTCAGAACTATTACAGCCGTTTCATAGATGACTATGCGATCTACGCCGCGGTCCTGTATGAGTTACGGGAGGTGGAGTTCGCCGAACTGAAGAAACGTCGAGATCTTCGCCATATCCTGGATCAAGGATCGCCAGATATACATCCCGAAGCGCCGGACCAGAATATGGCGGATTTGGTGACGCCGAAGGTCGACGAAGTTGACGAGAGATAGATCCGCGCTTACAAGGCATTTGCAGCGCTGAAAAGAAAGATTGCGTCGACGCCGATCTTGCGTCACTTTGATCCCGACCGGCTTCCTGTGGTCGTCATCTATGCCAGTAATTGGGCGATCTCGGCGGCCTTGATGCAAAGCCATGATCAGATCTATTATCCCGTCACCTTCGCTAGTCGAACGTTGAAGTCGAATGAGCTGAATTATATTGTGGTAGAAAAGGAGGTGTTGGCGCTGTTACGTATCCTGGATCTGAACTACAACTTGTTGGTAGGACGCGAGATCCGGACCCTGACTCGACACTCGACTTTGGCGTGGCTGTTCAAATCGCCCGGTCTCCAGGGACGCCTGGGTCAATGGGCCGCTCTCCTCTCACCGTGGACGCTTGAGATTATGAAGTGCACTAAGGGTGAAGACGAAATCCTGGGGGTGGTCGCGGCTAGCATTACACCCAGATCCGAAGTGGACAAGGCCTTTATCTCGATCGCGCCGAAGAAAGAGCCTCGACGGCAGATCCAGACCCCGGTCTCGACTATAAGGGCAGACGAGGAGCTGTTCGTGGTGAGTTTCGACGGATCTGCCCGAGTCAAGCGGGGAGGAGGCGCATACAGTGCGATCCTATGGAAGCTCCCCGAATGGATCGTGTTGAAAGCCCGATCTGGCTATGCAGAAGGCCTGACAGTGAATGAGGCAGAATACAATGGCCTCCTGTTATGTTTCAATCTTCTGGATGGCATGGATCTAGGACGACTGGTGATCTGTGGTGACTCGAACCTGGTGATCCGACAGGTGCGGGGTGAGATCGATTGCAAGGCGCCGGGGTTGACTCTGTTAAAGCAGAAGGTCTTGGACCGGTTGAGATTTTGGCCAGATCACGAGCTGGTACATGTCAAGCGCGATTGGAACGGCAGTGCGGACAGCCTGGCAGGTGCAGCTCTCCAGCGACAGCTAGGGGTTGTGATCGACGATGAGGAGGATCACCGAGACCTGATCACATTGAACCGCTTGGACGAGATCTTGGTTGTCCAATCCGAGGAACCAGTGGTTGGGATCTCGTCGGTGACGACCTGATCCGGTCTCAGATCCCGATCCAGCGCCGAACCCCGATCTAACCCGAGGGTCCTACAGGAGGAATTCGTCCGAGACTTGAGGATTGATCGGATCCGGCAGGCTCAAGACGAGGAGATGTGGATCTCGGGCATGAAGAAGTATCTCAAGGCCGAAGTGGCAGATCTGACCCAAGATGAGGCCCGATCCCATGGCAAGTTGGCGTCGGACTACGAGGTCGACAGAGATGGCTTGCTCTTCTACTGCCCTCCGAACCGGAGGTCTGAGGCAGATCGAGATGGACTGATGCGGCTAGTTGCGCCTGAGACCCTTCACCAAGACATCCTACATCACTACCATGCCAGTCTCGAAGGAGGCCACCAAGGGATT
Source organism: Phytophthora foliorum (assembly GCA_024679135.1). Classification (NCBI taxonomy): domain Eukaryota; phylum Oomycota; class Peronosporomycetes; order Peronosporales; family Peronosporaceae; genus Phytophthora; species Phytophthora foliorum. The sequence goes on along the minus strand of JAHWLE010000254.1, from coordinate 12,968 downwards.
GGTCGCACTTACCAAAGGATCCGAGATCACTTTCATTGGAGGGGTCTGTACCGGAGCGTTCAGATATATGTGGGGGAATGTGTCGACTGTGAGACGGGGAAAGGGCGACCAACGATCCGAGGTGAGTCGCCAGGGAATATCCAGGCGACCTATCCTTTCCAGATCATAGCTATGGATCACATCCCCTCCCTGCCGAAATCGTATAGAGGCAACACTGAGTTATTGATCTGGGTGGATCTGTTCACCGGATACGTGGTCACGAAGGCTAGCTCGTCCAGAACGGCCCAAACGATCGCGGAGTCCTACGAAGAATGCGTCTTCCGCAGATTCGGCGCGAGCGAGGCGATCAGGCCCGACCATGAGCCGGGTTTCATGTCTGACTTCTTCCGATCGTTCAATAAAATCCTAGGACAGCGTCAGAGAGCTACCATGGCATACCGACCTCAGGCGAACGGCACCGCAGAACGCAGGGTACAAACGATCACGCGGGCGCTTAAGATGTATGTGCAGGATCTGGATCAGCGTGATTGGGACGAGTATGCAGAGCGACTTACGTTCGCCCTCAATACGGCTCAGGATCGGATCCGAGGAGATACTCCTTTTTATCTGGTGCACGGCTGGGATCCTAGATCTACCTTGGAAGCTACGATCCCGGTGGGTAGCACTCGACGTCAAGATCGGGATCCCCGCCGGTGGCGGTATCGGATCCAGCGCTATTATACGCGCGTTCGGGAATAGGTCAATGAAAGACTCCGCGAATCGATCTCAGATCGGGCGGAACTGCACAATGACGAGGCTCAACCTCATTCGATCGAAGCTGGATCTCGAATCGGGTTATACTTGGATCGGGTGAAGGAAGGTTACGCCCGCAAGTTGGCACACCTGTGGCATGGACCCTTCCGGGTGGCCGAGAGGATGAACGAATTCGCAGTCAAGCTCGAAACATCAGTCACTGAATATCGCCTACTTCCAGTTGTCCACGTATCTAAGCTGAAGCTGGTGAAGGAATTTCCAGATCGGCCACAGACACAACTGATTGCGAACGAAGGAATTCGATTGGATCTCGATGAAGCTCTTCTGCCTGAGGACTGCTGGATCACAGATCTCGGATCCGACGAGTATGAGGTCGAGAAGATCACTGACATGCGAGCGGAGAAACGAACGAGGTACGGCCGGATCCACCGTGAATTCCTGGTACACTGGCGAGGATACGATCCCTTGCCTTGGGTTCTTCCTAAGGCTACACTGTGGGCCCGGGCAAACGTCGGCCACACCAGCTACCTCCGATTCAAGTGGTCTCCAAATACCGTCGAGTGAAGCTTGGCTCTTGCTCGGCAGATCCCAGATCGCACGTGTCTTGCCCCAAATACCCCGAGGTTTTCTTGATATATAAACTCCACTCCACACAACATGCTCTGTCCTCTCCTTTCCAGACCTTGGACCAGGTCTTGACGGCCTCTCCTTTTCCTCCTACGGTTCCGGCTCGGAACCGAAATACTCCACTTCCACTTCTTATCTTTGCTACCCTGAGTCTGAGACGGCAGGGCGAGTTATTGGTCTGGGATAGATGGTGCGCTGGGACCTCCGCGCACCAAGACTTATCCAGGCGAGAAAGACAAGTCCGGGAACCACTATCCGGGAACTTGCGTCACGAAACCAACAACTCCGGGAGCCACTATCCCGGGATATTGCTCTGCTGATAACATCAGGGAAACTCGCCTTCCTCCCGAAAATATGAAGCACCGCCAGGAAACCGCCGAAACAGAAGACCCGCGAGTGGGGACATGAAATAACAAAATCCGCCGAGTCAAACTTGGTTAGGTTGGATTCGAATTTATTTGGATGACCGTCTACCACCTGTCTCACACGTGAAACAGTGCTCATCGAGACTGATCGAATCTCGCTGGCAAATTGAACTCTGGTTGAAAATGACATATGCAAATGCAAGGGCCTACTGAGCTAAAGGCGCAAGCTTCTACTATTTTGGCTACATCTTGACTTCGGATGAGCGACGGACACGAATGGGTTGACTTGGGCGCGCTTGAATGTAATGGTGGCCTGTGATTGGCCAAAACTGGATCGCATCTCCGGGGTCTTCCAGCGTGTACGAATCCGATCTTGTGACAGGCCGGCGAAATTGAAGATCTGCACTCGCGCACACTCCAAACCTGATTTGTATCCAGATCGACCTTCGGCAGCGTCGCTTCACGAAAAAATCTCAGCGACCCTCCATGACAGTGGTTGCTGGATATCCATGGAAAGATCTTGCTCAAAGCTGGGGCCCGGTAGTACTTCAATAAGCTGGGACTCAAACCTGGGATCTGAGCACACAATCTGGGATCTAAGATATCAATGCTGGGACTCCATGTCAAGCAACATCAGCTGGAGCATCATGTCGATCTGTTCTGAGGTTCATCACTTCCGGGATTCATCATCTGGGATCCGAGAATATGTCAAGTGGCTCGATCGGACTCGAGTGCGGTTGCGAGCCAGTTCTGGTTGACGTTGGGTCAGATTGCACATCTCCCAGTCACGTACATTCCATCAACTTTCGGTTCTGGGTCCGGGGTGATCACAGACGTCTAGTCTGATTGGTTCGGATGAATCTTTCCGAGGAGCCTCATCACACGTACGAGTACGTAAACACATTGGCATCATCAACCCCCTCGCTGAAGACGTCCAGGTGACAATCTTCATGAACGGCCTGAAGGTCGGTACCGCATGCACACAACTGTTCCGCGTGCATGCATCCACTATGATGGGGGCGATTAAGCCCGCCCTCCAGGAAGAGTACAGCCATAACTAGGCTGGTACTTTGGTTGTTACGCACGATTTCGTTGCGAGCAACGCGCCCGAGCCCATGGGACTTGAGCTCTGCGGATCTTGGCTCGGTCCGGTGCTATACGTACGGCGGCCTAGGTCACTACCAACGTGTATGTCCTTCGACTGAGGTGGGGAAGCATCCATCACCGAAACCTCGGGAGTCAAACGACCACTGGCGCAAGCCGCGGTCGGATGGCCAAAGGGACTCAGTCCACCAGTAATGGCAGGTGCGCGGGGTGGGGTGGGGGTGGGGGGTGCGTTTAGCCTACGATAGACTTTGTTTCTCAATTGGTGAAGGGCAACGCTGGGTTGTTGGTAGTACACGCGAGTGTAAGGGGATATTAATATCCCTTGGAATGTTTTAATACCCGGGGCGTCGAGTGATTTTGTACGCCGCCGACGTGATTGCAAACGTTCTGTGTAATAGCAAAGGCAATGGTCAGCATGGACAGGGCTGTCAGATTTGAACCCCTGAACAGCCTCGATCCGTACGTTGTCGTGGACACGCACAACTCGATACTGGGCATACTGTGCCACTAGAAGTATGGACCCTGGATTGGCTGGCGCGGTAAAGCCGTCGGTGCTGACCGACCCGCAGCTTCTGACAGAGCATTGGTGAGCAATGTTACCACCTCCGTCAGTAGCCGAGGGCCGCGCCAAAGCCAAGTCGGGATCGACTCCGAGGAATAGGTACTAACGGATGCTTCAACAGGTGATGAGACACCGTCCACAGCGGGCAATGGACCGACACATGCTATGCCGGTGGATAGGGCTTCGAGTCCGGCGCGGGGAGCTGCAGCGCTAGAAACACCCACCGCTTGATTTCGCGGCGCCGTGCAGGCCTCGACTGTGGCAGTGCCGGGGGGCGCTATCCAGCCAATGAGAACAAGTCCACGTAAGACTGAAGAGGTTGAGACCGTGGCCGGGGCGAGGTTGCAAAAGGTGGGGTACAATGCTCCACGCCGAGTCGACGAGACCCCCGAAGCTGCCCTTGAGTCACCGGTCGTGGGCAACGATACACCACACCGGGATAAGCATCGACGACGCCGAAAGTCGGGTCTGGGCATGTACCAGAGGAGTCGCAATGAACGACTCGGAGCAATGCTTCTCAGACACGGCCAGTTTGATGGCGCGACCGGTTATCATCTGCCACCCGCTTGGGGACACGGCCTGAGGTGTCAGCACGACTAAACCTCGACGTGATGTCGATAAACGAATGCATAATGAAGCGCAAGTTGCGCTTGGGTTCTAACGAACCCGAATGATTCGGTGTACCCTTTGGTGATCCCGTACTTGAACGTGGAGTTGTCGAACCCACCGACCTGGATCCACCGGATAGGCACGAGTCATACAGTCGACATCGTGCCCGGCGCAACGTACGTTGTGCCACTGGACACATGGTCACCCAGACCTAAACTGAAGAAGAAGCTGCGGGTTGCGCTTCCTGTGTGGGTAACATGGTTCCAACCGACGTGGGCATGCCGGGAACCGCTGGAAACAGCTTCTCTGGATCTTGATCTTGGTCATGCGAGACGGGTGGTGCGACTTGGATATCTTGCTGGACTATTTCTTCCTGCACTTCCCCATGCGATCTGAGCGGGTGGCCTGTTACCCCGGAGTCGTCTCTCGCCTCGCAATCTGGCCAACTCCAACTTGCCGCAGCCGGACCCGACTACGCTCATGGAAGCTCTGGATGAATGTAACGGGGCGGATCCGTGGCGTAACCACTACCGTGACGTTCCTGCGAATCATCCAGTACACCAGATTTCGCGCATCGTAGGCAAATTCCTCGTAGTGCGATCTGTCGGAGCAGCCGCCCCATGAAGGCTACGCGATTTTACTCGGCTCGGTCCCCAGATCTCTAGCAGGCGCAGGCTCCTTCGATCTTCTTTGATTCAGCTAACCCTCCATTTAATATATGTCGCGCCTTAATCTCCCTTCTCGTCTCGGCTTGCCTCTTCAGGTTCAGTTCTAGGCCTGGGATCCCGATCGAGATCATTTTCCTCCCACAGATCGGATCTGGCCGTACGGATCCGGATCTAGGATTCCGTGCTTCTTCCCACTTGCATGCGCATCAACATACATCCCCTTTCCACCTTGCAGCTGCAGCCTCTCTGCAGCCCTTTCAACAATTACTCCGCCGACACAACCAACTCATGTCAGCGGATCCCGCCTCACGCCTCCTCGTGAGACTGCATCACATTGAATCGGTTATGATTCACGTGATCTCGCAGGAACTCATGCAGCAGCGCGCCGCAGTTAAGATCTGCTTCATCCACCGAACTCGGCTCATCACAGGAGGGTGCACACACGCCCACCCGACTTCCATTCCTGGAGTGGAGTGATAGGAGTTTAAGTTAATCCGAGATTCTGCAAGCACCTCACCACATACGGCTCACGTTTCCCTTGCTTGCAGGCGAGAAAGCGTGAGCGCTGGCGGACCGCATCGTCCGCCGGGAGAAAAGCAGCACGAAGGCGCTCATACAACTGTGCCCACGATGCAAAGCATCCAGGAGTCGTAGTCTCCAGCGTATACGCCCATCTCAGCACGACCGCCAAGATTAGACGACACAAAGGCGGCACGAAGTCCCTCATCCAAGATCAGTCCGCTCGCATGGTGATCTAACTTCTCGGACCTGAAGTGAAGGTTTTCGCCTTCCTTTCCACCGAACGCAGGTACTCCCACCCGCAAAGGCTTAGACTGGACCGGCTTCGACTCGACCACAGAGGCCTGCAGATTTCCCTGCACATGAGCAAAGAGCCCACGCGTTCTCGGCTGGCATCACCTCTGCCTCTTCTGCTGCCGGGCTGCCACGCATTCTTGACTGGTAGACAGCACCGACATCACAGACGTTCGATCGCGGTAGTCGGATCTGAACAGTTAGGCAATGAAGAATGAGCAGCTATCTCATTGTTGTTGGGGTTGGCTCCATGACCCGTAGACGGATCTGATCGACGTACATGTGCATCTCGACGTAAATGGTGTTCCACGTGAAGCTGATTGGTAGCATGACGTAGTTCTCACGACTGTAACATTTATCAATTTTCCATCGACAGTCTTTCCCAGGCAAACGCGTACAGGAACAACATCGCCCAATTCTGCTACAAACTCTTGAAGCCATTTCACAAGCCACACGATGCCGACCTTCGCAGCGTGCTTGTTCAGTTTGTTCCCACTCGGCTTTGGAGGCATGTTCATCGCGAAAGCTGCTCTTTTAGCGCTGAATGGTGAATGGGGTCACGCCGACGCACCTTGCAAACGAGAGACGACATACTGGTCCGATGAATGGCAAGTAGTAGTGATTTTTTTCTCGGGTCCCAGCTCCTCGATGTCGCCGACGGTATCAGTCTACATAACAATTTCGCTCGGCGACAGGGAGTCAACGCTAGGGAGCTCGGCATGAGCTCCGCTCTGGGAGAACCTCGTGCGGGGCTTGTAGGTGAGGAGTAGAGAATGTAAACCGGTTGCAACCGGATTTCGGGTTGGCCTTTCTCTACAACCAGTTTAAACCGAATCAAAAATCGAATAACCGGGATTGAACCGGGTGGAACCGGGTATCCTTTTATGCAGGTTACTTCTATTGAGGGTTACCGGTTTGGTATCGGTTATTAACCGTGAACCGGTTAGCCCGAACCGGTTCAATCCGAACCCACGCTGATTACGCCACCGCTGATTACGCCACTGTCGATTACACCACCTGTGGGTACAAGATTGTAGGTACAAGATGGGCATCGACGTGGCGCTCTCTGATTGGCTGAAGTAACTCAGTATCCAGTAAAGAATCAAGTAGTGTGTATCCAGTAGGTCTAGAGATAGCGAGAAGGCTTGCGAGCTAAAGACCTCAATCAATCACTTTCGAATCTTCATCCTACCCCTCAAGTGGTTTCCTGCCTCCGCTCCGGTCTCGCCCAGAGTGCTGCCCTCCCTCCGCTTTGTCCAGCTTCACGGTGTCCAAGATCCATACCTTCCATCAACTTCCTAAAGGTTATGTAAATATGTTATTGTTTTAACCAACATATTATTTAAGAAAGTAGCCCAACGCTGCCAATTGGATAGAATAAAACTGAATTACAGCCAATTAAATGTCGTACTCTTGAACTGTTATATCTTATTTGCATGACTGAGTCACTGTGTACGAATTGCCACGGTCCATTATTGATCCTGGCGTGACGTACGAAATTTAGAAGACGTTTTTCACGAGGCGCTATGAGAACTGGGACAAATATCTAGAGGGTGGCATACAACTGGCTTCTTCTGTCGCTGTTTGATCTCGTCGACGTTGTCGGGAAAGGTTGGGATAGGCGAGTATTGCTGCGAGTCACAACAATCGTCGCCTATCCCGCTCACAGCCCGTGAGCGTCGACTCTGTATGTTGATATGTGATTATCACGCTTACCAGATCTATCAAATACCATATAGCAAAAATGATCGATGATTGGTTGAATTTTATCCAATGATCCTCTCCGTCAACCGAATCGATTCGGGTATGATTCGGTTTAATTCGGATATCTGTAAGACCGGGTTGATCCGGATTTCAATTCGAATCAATTCAATTTCAACCGAATTCGGATCAGACCTTCCATTCTCTAGTGAGGAGCTTGGCGACATGGTGGTGGTTGGTAACGGGGTTTGTTGAGTGATATTTAGTGACCGCTTGGACTTTCAAAATACCAAAGCCGTCGTTTCTCAAAACTTCATTTAAGTGCGATAAACAGTCGCCCAACTTTAAATGTGATCATCTCGATAACTCGAAATGTGGATTAGTATCACTGTAACGGGGCTAGAAACCACGCTAATATAGCTTACACTATAGAGTGACTTGAGGAAGCTTACGTGAGATGAACGTCTGCTAAAGACGTACGGGATTTAAGGTAAAATAACTCGTATTAGGAGTGGGCCCTGGCGGAAGGCCAGGGCCTCCGTGGACCACCCAACTGGTGGTTCCTCTCTAACAGACTAAAACTAAGATATGTAATGACATAACTGACCAATCAGATAGTGCCAGGTCACCGCCCCCCCCCTTTTTGTCCAATAGGAGGACAGAACCTTTCTTAGATGAAATGACAGAGTGATGGGAAGGCCCGTTTCACCCTCCCCCACTTAAGGGAGCAAATACAGTGTGCGAAGAAAGAAAACAAAAGGAGAAGGCGAGAGAGAGATCGAGGACCTGTCGGGTCGGACGCGGGAGCTGCAGCGCCGAACTTGATGGACACATTGGCCGAGTGGCCTAAGGCGCGGGGAACCAGTCTTTGGGCGTGGGTTCGAACCCCACGTGTGTCAAACTTGGTTGGAGGTGGAGAGCGCGGAGGGGGACTTCGATGAATCCGAACGGCGCCGCGTCGGTAGATCTCCTGCCGACCGAACCAGGAACACCAGCAATCAAGAGACGTGAGCACCGCCTCGTCAGCGGCAGACGTGCCGCCGCAAGCCAGGCAAACAAGGCTCCGATGAACACCACAACATCCAAGAAGACAGTGTACGTAGTTCCGTCGCGGGTCACGCGAGTTGTAACGCGCGCGTCAATCCAGCCGAAATCTTCCGTGTTCTCGTTGCGTGCATCGGGCGGTCGCTCGATGAAGCTAGTTGCGCCGGGACGCTCCGGCGCGTTGTTGCACCAAGCGCCTCGGCCTCGTACGTCGCCACCACTGTGAGGATATCGGCAAGCAGAGTCTCGCGAGCCTCCCACGTATCATCCGCGGGAGGATATCCAAGCCAACGTACGCGATACCGGCGAGTACGAGGAACCCGTTGCGTACGACCGCGGGTCGCCCCGCGGTCAGGGTTATTGGAGTCGTGAGGGTCGTCCGCGTGATCCACAATATGGTCGACAATCCAGCGTCGATCTCCGGCAGTGTCAACAAGCGGGGGTGGATCATCGCGCCGAAATGTGGCCGGCGCGGACGGAGATGCGTCAAGATTACGCCCGACGCGACCGAAATTATTGAGAGGGCCCCTGGAACGCGTCGCTTGATGGTCGGGTGTCGTGGGATCACTATTGGTTCGACCAGTCGCGATCGTAGGAGACGTGGGGGCCACGCCACGTCGACGGGTCTGCCCGAGGTCGAGCAGCAAGTCCGGAGCGGATGGGTCATCGTGCCGAGTGTCCTCGCGGGGAGTCGGCGGGGTCTGCGCAGCACGCAGATCCTCCAAGCGCAGGGAGCGCCGGCGCTGTGGGTTCGATATCTCGCGTGGGCTTGGTGATCCATCACGTCGACCAGGCCGAGTTGAAGACGGACGCTCGTGACCCGGAGGTGGGACAGGATCCTGTTCCTGGCTCGCAGCGCCCGGAATAGCTGAGGGGTAGTATCGCTTGAAGCGCCCCACGTAGAACGTGGGGTGGAGTCGCATAGTGGTCGGAACGTCGAGAGTGTAGGCGTCTCCTTTGACATTCAGAACAGTAAATGGGCCAATGAATCGCGACAATAGCTTGTTGGCGCCGAGGTTAGTCACGGAGCCGGGTTGGATGCCTGCGACTGACAGCAGGACCTTATCACCAACGGTGTACACGTCCATATTCTTGCGCCCTCGCGCAGCCGTGGAGGGACCCACGGCAAGGAGAGCGGGCACGCGTGGATGGCGCGCATTGTTGACGAAGAACGGCGTCAGACCGGTCGTGGCATGAGCGGCATTGTTGAGTGCAAATTCAGCCAGCGGTAAAAACGAACTCCACGACGAGTACGATGTTGCGTGGCTGCGCAGAACGTCTTCAATAACGCGATTCACGCGCTCGGTCTGCCCATCGGTCTCAGGATGGGCAGCGGTGGACATCGTCAAACGGGTACCCAGCAACTCAAAGAGGCGGGTCCAGAACGCCGATGTGAACCGCGGATCGCGGTCCGAAACGATGGAAGAAGGCAGTCCATGGTGGCGAAATACGATGTCGACGAACAGCGCCGCCGTATTTTCGGCGCTTACAGACGCCAGAACCGGTGCCATGTGAACCATCTTGCTGAACCGGTCGACGAACACGACGACGCCGACATTGTCATCGGCGTCTGGTGGCAAGCCAAAGATGAAGTTCATGCTGACCGAAGACCACGCTTCGGATGCAACCGGGAGTGGACGGAGCGGAGCTTGTGATGACGGCGCGGTTTAACGCGTTGACAGGCTTCGCATGAACGAACCCATTTGCGGACCCACTTGTGCATGTGGGGCCAGAAGAAGTCGCGAGACAGCGCGAGGAATGGTTTCTCGCACCCCGGATGTTCGCCGATCGGTGTGTCGTGGTACTCGTGCATCAGACGAGCTTTGAGGTCGTCGTCGAGAGGAACGACGACGCGCGGAGCGTCGAAGCGGTCGACACTATACATCAACAGCTCGCCGTCAAGTTGATAGCGCGCGATGGAAGCGCGCGCTCGCGTGGATAGCTTTGGACGTCCAGCCTCAGATGTGTCGCGGAGATAGGCCCGAATCTCGGAGAGGAAGGCGTCCGCGTCGTACGCAGACGCGATGGTTTCGCGTAGCGGGCTTGTCGCATGGACCTCTGTCGAGATGCCAGCTACGACGCATGCAGCACAATCTTCGTCCTCATCGGCGTCCGCAATACCGGACGCGCTTAGATCGGGCCGGGGGTCGTAGTCAGGGCGGCGCGACAGCGCGTCAGCCAGGATATTCGACTTGCCCGGCTTGTAGTGAACGACGAAGTTGTACTCAGCGAAGAAGGAGAGCCAGCGAGCCATACGCTGGCTCAGATGAGGACTCTTGGTCGCCGTCCTCAGCGACGCGTGATCAGTATAAAGAGAGAACGTTTGTTCGCCCAACAGGTAAACGCGGAACTTGATGAGCGCGTAACGCATGGCGAGGAGCTCCTTGTCGTGGATTGGGTAGTTGCGCTCAGCGGGTTTCAGTTGTCGTGACTGATAGCTCACGACGCGCTCCTGCCCGTCGTCGTCAAACTGCATCAGCGCACAGCCGATTGCAAAGTCGCTGGCATCGCAGACGACGTGGAAGGCCTTCGAGTGGTCTGCCAGCACCAGCACTGGAGCTGACGCGAGACTTTGTTTCACAGCTTCGAAGGCCCCCTGATGTTCGGGGGACCAGATCCATTGCATGTCCTTCTTGAGTAGCTGCGACAGAGGTCGGATAATATGAGCATAGTCTTTCGTATACTTGTGCAAGTAGTTAGCCAGTCCAAGCCACTGTCGTAGCTCCTTTACGTTCCTGGGTACTGGCCAGGAACAGATTGACGTGACTTCTCTGGGTCCGCGCGTACACCCTTGCTGCTATCGTAACAGCCAAGCACCGGGATCTCCGGCGCGCAGAAGATGCATTTCTTCAGATTCGCGTACAGCTTGTTTTCGCGCATTGCTGCGAAGACTCGCTCGAGGTGCTCGAGATGAACGTCGAGCGCGGGCCGACCGCGTTCCTCCTTGCTGCGCACGAAGATGTCGTCGAAGTAGCTCGGCGCGAAGTCGCGCAGGGGTCTCAATACGTGTGAGACCATACGGTTGAATGTCGCTGGCGCGTTCTTCAAGCCCTGGGGCATTACGAGCCACTCCCAGAGCATGCCACTCGGGGTGCTCACAGCCGTCAGTGGAATGTCGCTGGCGCGCATCGGGATCTGATAGCAGCCATCGGTAAGATCGATGGCGCTGTAGATCGTGCTGCTAGACATCGAGTCCAGAATAATGTCCTTGCGGGGAATCGGAGTCTGGGCAGGAATGTTGGCATCGTTCAGCTTGTTGAGTGCGTGAACGATGCGCCATCCGCTGGTGGCCTTCTTTACGCAGAATGCCGGACTTGAGTGCGGGGAGATGCTTTCTCGCACGTGGCCCGCCTTGCGGCGTCCTTCAAAGAAATCGCCGATCGCTTGTACCTGATCGCGCGGTAGCGGCCACTGCCGCGTCACGCAATACTTTGCTCCTGGCGCGAGATCGATCTCATGCCGCACACCGCGATCCTTGGGAAGAGTTGCGGGAATCTTCTCGGGGAACACGTCCGCGTACTTGCGAGCGAGGTCGTAGACGGGGTTGCCGCTCGCCTTTAGCGCATCCCAGGATTGGGCTGCAAAGCGTTCTTCGCGCGCTGACTTGTGTTCAGCGCCTTCAGGGCGCTCGTGTTTCCCGAGCGCCGAAGCCGAGCCAGACGCAATGGCGTTGAATGATGCCGTCGCGTCCGCTGTCGTGAGCAAGCATACTTGTTCCACGTCGCCGCGGCGAAGGTCGCGCAGGAAACCCTTCCAGGATTGCACTGGAAGCTCGGTGAGCGCAGAAGCGGTGCGTGGCGGATTGTGCACGCGTACATCGCGTGCATACGACTCTTCGCCGTTGTGCTCAATGGCGTGGATCAGTTCCGTGTTAGTGGCGGCCCCCGTGCTTGACACTGATTCGGATCCAGAGTCCGAGTCTGCTGCACGCCGTCGGAGACGACCTCATCGCTTCTTCTTCTTCTTGCGTCGGCGCGCGCTCCCACTGGAACGCGACGAGGCATTGCTGACTAAATTCACATCAGACAGCGATGCACCGGGACCCGATGCTGAGGGCTGCTGTGGCTTCTGGGCGCTCCTCACCTCCCTCACTTCGCAGCTCCGGCTCCGGCCGGTGCGAGTAATCATCACAGTGGCGCAGCGTCAGCCCCTGTTGGCGCGCCTCTTCGTCTTCGCGCTGCATCGACCCCTGCCAGCGCGCCTCATCGTCGTCGCGCTGCATCGACCCCTGTCGGCGCGCGGTAATCTCGTGGTGGCGCGGCGTCGACCTTTGTCGGCGCGCCTCGTCATTGCTCGACGACATCGGCAACAGCCGACGCGGAGTACAATCATCATCATCATCATCGGCAACGCATCCGGTGATCTTGCTCCCGCGCTCCAGCGGCTGCTGGGAGACCATGTTCTCGAGGACCGAGAACGCGTTGTCGAGGTTCACCTCAAATCGCGCAAGACGCCGCTCCAAGGCGTCTGGTGCTGATTTTGTCTCTGGAACTCCAGGGACTGGACACGTCACGCTAGCGCACACCGCACAAGAAGGGCCATCGCTCTCTTCGGGGAGGGTGCAAGTCATGGAATCGGGATCCATGACAGTAACGTGCGGCCATAGCATACTCGCAGTCTGTAAACGCGCGAGCACCGCTGTCACGTCAATATCGCGCGGGTGGACCGTGCGGTTGAGCCAATCGACGTCAGGTCGATGGCGGGCGAGCCACGGCATGC
>JAHWLE010000253.1:0-29646 GCA_024679135.1 Phytophthora foliorum | reverse complement strand
GCACGGCGGCCTTCTCCTCTTGCCGCGCCATTGTGTGCATGGGCATCGACAAGATGTGGGCGAAATGGCGCACGTTACACGCCTTCTTTGTCGGATGACGAGTGAGTGATCGGGAAACTCGCCAGTTGATTTTTTTGTGGTCAAGTTTTAATCTTGCGCTTTGTATGCGGAATTCCAGTGTTGATGTTGACGGGGCTTGAAAGACGGACTCGGAGCTAAGCGTCAAGACGAGCAAGAAAACGCAAATGGACCTTTCGCGGCGGCGTCAGAATTCGAGTCTGCCTGCTAGGCTAGCACTGCTAGATAGCACATTTACGCGGGATTAAATCTTTATCGTTTCGCTGCACGGTCACACTGTATGAAGTCGACATTTAGGCTGAGCATTCATGGGGGGGGGGGGGGGGGGCAGTTCAAAAAAATGGGTCCAATCGTTGCTGTATCTGAATGTTGCTCATCCCCTTTAACCGGATGTTTTCGCCTAACCTTCCTTTGATTGGTCGAATCTGGCGCGTCACTGGTGTCGTTGACACGTCAACTCCGGGCTTCCTGCCCTGAGCCTCGCATGGCAGATTCTTTTGCCGCAAAAATGTACCGCTGAACCTTGATGAATGCATTCGAAGACCCGTTGCTCATGCATTCAAAGCGCTCACTATCGAAGATGCGTTTTGCAGCATAGAGTCACCCACAGTGACGAGACAGACACTGTCAGGCAGTGAGTCACCTGCAAATCCCGGTGGAAAGCTCGGCATACCCTAGCCTGGGTGGCTGTCAAGTGCTAAGTCTCTTCGTTTTGCGTGGCAAGTTGCCATTGGGAATATGGCCATCGGGGTGAGCTGCCAGCGCTATTATATTAACTTGTATCGTTCGCTTTCATTACGAGTGTGTGGCAGTTGATACGGATGGGCGGGAGAAACAGGATTGTCTCTTCAACGTTAACGAACTCACGACAACTGTACGGTCCTCCATAGAGCTGTGACGCTTCTCAACTTGCCCAAGTTGGAAATCGGCCACGAATAAATGAGGTATGACTCCTCGACAAAGGCTGCGATCCTCAGTTGTAATTCATCGAGAGTGGAAGATTCACTACTCTGGGCATGTCTTAGACATCTAGTTTGAGGAACGAAACATTCAACAGAAATGGACGTCCTGATCGAATTGCAAGGGCGAGAGTTGAGGTTTACGCGTGTTGAATACTACTTCACTTTGTTGAAGCATTCAGTATCCCCGGTGCACTTTGTCACTTGAGGCTCTTGGCCTTGCGGATGATCTCGTCCACCAGCACCCAGTTGGCCTTCTCCATGCGTGCGACGATGTCAATGATAGAGCGAAAGCGCGACTCGCCGGTCTTCAACACCGTGCTCACGATGACCCACTCGCGGCGGTTCTGTTCTCGGTACTCCGGGTAGTCGGCCAGCAGCTTCTCGTACGTCTCCCACTCAAGCACGTAGAGCAACGAGACGCCCAACGACGAGCACGTTGCAGACCTAGGAATGCCGTACAATAGTGACAACTCACCGAAGAAGTCGCCCTCGTGCTTGACCAATTCGAACCCGGGTCCTTGCACCAGCACTTTGCCTTTCGAGATGAAGTACATGCTCCGATCGACGTCACCTTTGCGCACCACGGCCTCAGCAGACGAGCAGATGATGTGCTTGAGGCACGTCAGCAATGACCGTAGGAAGCTCTCGTCGCAGCTCTTGAGGATCGACACGCGGTTCGCGAAGCTCCGCAAAGTGTACTGAGCAATGTCCTCCACCAGCAAGGACGAAAGGCCTCGAACTCCTTCCAAGTCGTCGTGGCCGTGATACTTCAGCCACGTGTTTGTGTAGTAGAGCCGAAGTCGCTGGCGTACGTCGCGCGGAACATCGTTGTTCTGGAGAAAATGGTAGAGCTCCATCAAGTTCTGCTCGAACAGCATCTTGTGCTTGTAGTTGGCCTCGATGAGCTCTCCCTGGGCGCCCACAAGCACACCGAAAAGCAGGATGCACACCACAATGAACGCGATCTCCACCACGGTCTCAATCACGTTCATACTCACGACGTCGCCGTAAAAAACGGTTGTGATCGACCCGATCGCAAAGTGCAGCGAGCGAAGGTACCGGCGTGAAGTGGGGACCTCACTCAGCGTCTCGAATTCGTCAACCGGGAGCATCTTGTACGTTGAAAGCCACGACGCGCCGTAAATTTCGTACGCGTGCAAGCCTAACCGAAACCAAAGGCAGGCAATCCAGTGACCCGACAACACGTAGACGGCCACAGTGCGAATGAAGTGCAGTCGACTCTCGCTAATCGGCAAATTCAGATCGGCGGCGAGAAATTGCGTTAAACGCTCGCTCGCTTCGATGGACTCGACAATGCGAGGCACCTTGTTCAACTGAAGAAGTGACATGTAGAACCAGCGGTGGTCCACCAGAGTAGATGTGGACAGAGGAGGGAGATACAGCAGCAAGTCCAAGGGCAGCGAGGTTATCACGTCAAGCCAATAGTGCCCTTTGAAGTGCTGCCGCCACCAACGCCGACGGCGCTTTGCCGAACGTTGCTGTGAAGTGACCGAAGAAATCGACCGCGTACTACCTGCAGACGATAGTGAAGGTGTAACTTTTGGAGCTCGCTGTTTTGCAGCCGGAATATCCGTGCTGCCACCAGCACTAAGGTACAGAACGCGACGAAAAGCAGAGTGCTTGAGTGCCAGGTCTGCGAGACAAATCACATCGACCCAGATCACAATATGCTCCCAATGATGAAGAGAGAGGTCGTCGTCAGCGTGATTGTGAAATGT
The DNA here is from genome assembly GCA_024679135.1 of Phytophthora foliorum. Lineage (NCBI taxonomy): Eukaryota > Oomycota > Peronosporomycetes > Peronosporales > Peronosporaceae > Phytophthora > Phytophthora foliorum. The sequence continues at coordinate 26,867 of JAHWLE010000253.1, read as the reverse complement.
GCCCATGTCTGAAGCAAAGCACACGAAGAATGGAATTGTCACGGCGTAGAATCCGCCAACCGAGACGATAACCCACTCCCAGAGTCGGAAGCAGCGCGAAAGGAAGTTGACAAAGTCTTCGGCTTTGCTTGAAGTGCTCCCTGAACCTTCCTGTAGCAGCGAATTGGAAGAAGCCCCACCACCATGGTGCGAGTCCTGCAAGAACGAACCCGGTTGCGGCCTTGGAGACCCACCAGTTGAGTTTGAGCGAGAAGATGATAAGCTGCCAAACCAAGTGAACCTCATCAACTGCTCGTTGCACCATTGATTCCAGCGCTCCTTGCGCTTGAGCCATGACAAATAAATCTGAAAAAGCGACGAGAACTCAGACTGGCGGCAGCGCTGAAGCAATTCAAAGCCGAGGTTTAGCTTGCTTTCCGACTCCTTCGCATTGGAGTCCTGTAGTTCATCTCGAATCATGAGAGCAAAATGTCGGTCGAACAGTGGCAATGATTGGCTTCGCTTGAGCTTGCGCTGTCGTCGATGCGCGCGTGCTGCTCCGGAGGATAACACTGCGAGGGCGAACGACTGATGCAGTTCATGGCTATGACCATCATGAGGTTGTTGCGCTCCGATACTACCACGCGGCTTACGTTTCTGTCGAAGACCACGTTGACTTGGACGATTGCGAGATTCATAGTTTTCTAAGAAGCGCATTCCATCAGTAGTGACCAAACTGCGGGTAGCTCGTTGCAGGCCCACACCAGGCATCATTGCACCGCAGAACGTTTTTCGTGATACCCGAATTCCTCGAGCAGTTTTTGAGGCTGTCGGTGCACTGTCGTCTTCGCTTTTGGCCGTTGTCTGGGAGGTAGGCGTTGCTTTGGGTTGTTGAAGTGGTTGCAAAGGCTGCTGTTGTGGAGGTGGCGTCGCACCTGATGGGGTCTGCTCGACAACTGCGACTGTAAATGCCTCCGCCATGAACAATGACACCTTGTAGCGACGCCAACACTCGTCTTCCATCTCAACCAACTGGTCTTCGCGGTAGTACTCCCGCATGCTTCGACTCACGGGGTTGATCTGGACCGAGGTGCCGTTTTTGAAGGACTTACTTTTGATCAGCGACAGGCCTGCAGATGCATTCCTCGCTGTGTGCCATGAAAAAAGCCGGCGACTTCCATTTGGCGTCCCGGGTGACGAGTTATCAGCGTAAACTCGACTAAGTTTCACAGACTTCCGTCCACTTGGGAGAATATTGCTCCACACCCAGCGATACAAGATAACTAGCGCATTCGGAGTTTTTGTCGTCGATTCTACTTGCAGGCTGCTACCGCCGTACCCGGCAGTTTTTCGTAGTAGTTGTCGCACCCTCTTCTCTTCGAGGGCACTAGCCGATACATATCTGAGTGGATCCTCGACCGGGTCGCCAGGATAAAGCTGCGCCTTTGCATTGAGATCACGAAGCTCTTCAATAAGCTTTGGTGTTTTGGATCTCCCGCTGTCTACGCCTCCAGACTTGATGTCCTTCACGATTTCCACTGTCATGATGTTGTATCCCTTTAAGCAGTATTGCACCCATTGCACTAGTGCACGCTCAGTACTCTCAGCTTCTTCTCGTGGGCTTGATGCCAGCAATTCTTCCCAGGCACGTCGCCCCAACACGAGCAGCTCACTACAGGTTGTAGCTTGCACAGACGCAATTCGGCGTTGACCTCGTAGAAAAAATGCCACTTCTCCGAATAGGCTACCGGCCGTGATCGTGGCCACAGCTGTACCTGTGGACTTCCAGAGTACCATACCGGTGCCGCCCTTGACAATATACAGCTTGTGTCCAAGATCACCTTCCACTATGATGGTATCACCAGGAATGTACAGCTCGGACTTGAGTCTCACCGCCAATCCATTAATTTGGGCTTGGTTCAAGAAGGGTGCGATGCAAAGATTTTGCAGGGTGTCTCCATGGAAATCCATCATCAACTGCACGCGCAAATTGGGAGATAAGTCGCTGAAGGTCTCGTAAATGTCTAAACCCTTGAGGTAATGGTGCTGAAACTTGAGATAATGCAACACACGAGTACGGATACTCGCCGGCAGATCATGGTCTTTAGCGAACGCATCGAAATGAGACTCGCGCTCCTTAAACTCCTTCTTGGTTTTATCCATGTCGAGAATAAGCTCCGAGAGCTCGCCCACGATGTGACCCACGATAAAAGCGCAGCACAAGCACGTGAACGTGGCCCAGATCGTTGCAGCCATGCCCAGTGGCACAATTTCCCTCGATCCCACAAGAGTTAGCTAAACGTACGACACCAAAAACGCCACGTTAGAGGTGAACACAGCGAAGCAACAGATTATGGTGAACTCACCGTGGTTAATGCCCAGTAGAATGCACGAAGATAAAGCACTCCGATAGATTCATGCTCCAGGTGCACAATGGGGTCGTGGTGGGTCCAGCTTTTCGGATTGTGATCGGTGTGGCAGATCAAATAAAAGACACAGGCTGCTAAGTGTCCTGTGAACAGTAAAATGAGCACCAACTTGATGGGACTCAGATACGCCGAAATGTTGCCACCTGTAGCAAAACGCTGCTGCAGTCGCATGATAAGAGAATCGATTGTCTCCGGCACTTGACGCAGTCGAAGTAGGCGAGGTAGTCGGCACAAGCTCATGGCAAGAAAACTACTCCCGACATAGTAGAGAGGAAGGCTACTTAGCAAATCACCGCGCAATTCGTGTCCTGTATACGTAGTGCTCCGCTCTTCTCGAGAAATGAGGTTGCTCAACCCGACCTCTTCGCACTCGAAGAAGTAGAGTTTAAGGTAGATATCGGCAGCAAGCAGTGCGTCACCTGCGAAGTCTGACACCACGAGACCCATCCGTAACCCACTCGAGGGGTGAGCTAGAAATCCAATCCGAAATGTGACGAGGAAGGCGTTGTAGATGTCCAACACCAATATAATCAGGTCCCAATACAAGCGTAGACGCATTTTAATGCGCTGCTGCGTCCAGTTTTCCTTCTCCTCGAACATACTTGTGCTCTGCTCAGTGAATTTCGAGAGCGTTGAGCGGGACTTGATATTATCGACCACGGCCTCGAGAGTTAACATATCGAAAATGTGCTGCTGGGTTGCTTGCATTCTCAGCGACTCCATCTCTGCAGGAAAGTGGCGCTCGATTTTCGCCACAAAGGCTGGGTATGTGATGACGGATGCGTCAACTACAGTTGCAGCAATAACTGTCGTGTTGAAACTCTTTTGAAGGAGAAACTCACACACACCAAAGCAATCACCTGCAGAGAGGGCCCCAACAGGGACGGCTCCTAATCGTTTGCTGAAGATATTTGCTCTCCCACTCACCACTACATACATTTCTTCGCAAAGGGTGCCTTCGGCGAAGAAGGGATCCCCTCGCTGAAAAAGTTGGCGACGAAAAAGCCCCGTGAGCTCATAGAGTAAGCGTTCATTCTGAGCATCGATGAAAAGAGGCACCTTACGCACAGACTCAGCGTGCAAAATACTTGAAATACGGTGTCGTAGTTGCATTGGCAACCCATCCAGTAATTGTGCCTCGGAAGTTACTTTCTGCACGTAGAGCTGCTGATGGTAGAACTGCCGAATGCGCGCACGAACACTTTCGGAGATGCGAAAATGCCCTAAAGTGACGTTGATTGTGTTCATTTTCTCCGAGTGGTGTCGACTGCTGGCCGTAAGATTGGAAATGATGTTCGACATCGCGCCGACAACGCCGTAGTTGATAATTCCACCAACAAAACACCAGACAGCTGCAAAGTAGCTCTCGTACGTCGAAAAGGCTACAACATCACCATACCCCACTGTCGTAAGCGCCACAATGGCCCAATAGATTGAGCGCACGTATGCCATTTTCACAGTATAGATCGAATCGGGGTCTTGAATTTTAAATGTCGTACCGATCTGCCCGTATGCATCGTACAATGTCCACGAGCAATTGCCATGTAGTCCAGCATCTCGCAGACATCGATCTCGCGTGAATTCTTCGACAATGGGCTCAAATTCTTCCTCTAAGACGCTGAATCGAGCCATTAAAAACCACAGACAGCCCGCGACGTGAAGTGTAATGGTCACGTACAGCAGCATCGTCCCAGCCTGTTGTATCTTTGATGATAAAGCTCTAAGATGAGCGAACTCGACAATCGTTTGCTGCAGATAGCGTGCTCGAAACAATCGCACGAGTCTGCTCATATGAAGCCACATGGTCCATCCATTGCCGCGCTCAACAATAAACTCCACAGCGAGCGGTAATGGAAGGATTCCCAGTAGATCGAGCCACAATCCATTTTCTCGATAAACGTCGAAAATGTAGCTCGAATCGCTCACTGTGATGAGTGCAAACTGGTCAATGTAGGCGAAAAAACGCGCTCTGAACACGAAATCCGCAATGAAGAAGCCTTCCACGAGTATTGATGTCATGGACTGCAGTGAATACTTTGATTTCATGCCAAACGGAAATGTATCAGCATCGAAGACGCAATACAGAGGGACCTCGAAGATAACGAAAACGACCGAAAACAACCGCGCATGCTCCCACCATTTCCGAAAGTTAGAGCCTGGCATTCTCCACGGAATTCGCTGGCGTGTGCTGACCGTACGTACATCGCTGCCGAAGGCTACGCTATATCGACCAGTACTGGGCGTATTCTGAGTCGCAGCAGCTGTACCATTGTCCGACGAGCGTCCCAGCATTTTTTTCATCTTCTGCTCTTGCTGGTCATGACGTGCGTGCATTGAACGCATATTTTCCAGGTGCTTCGGCGCGTTTTCGCGGTAGAAAATCGTAAGTGTTTTGTAAAATGCTCGTTGAGGAAGCTTATAGAGGTCACAAAACGTCTGTGCCCTCGCACGCTCGTCCGTTCGACCGGGAAAGAGTAGGCAGCCTTCAGCAAAATGATCGCCAGTCTTTGCGAAATGGACCATCGGGTGAGCAGGACCATCCAGTTTGACACTGCCGCGTAGTACAAAGTACATTCCGTCGGGAAGTTTTTCGATGACCCAATCTTTCGGAGAGTACACGCAGTATTCGATGCGTAGAGCCAACGTATTCACGAATTCAATGCTCTCTTTAGCCAAGAAAGCTACGTCTTGGATGCGATGTGCCTTGAGAACACTGTACACACTCACGCGTAAATGGCCGGGTAAACGTTCGATAACTTCGTCGTGATGGAGGGCGTGGTGGGTAGCCCATGCATTTTTGTAGTATCCTAGAACGCCATCGCGTACACTTTCAGGAAAATGGCGCATCTGCATATACTCTTTCGCGTTGTCAACATGCGCCATAAACTCCTGCATTCGAGCGTTGCGATATCGAAAGATGAATAGGAAGGTGGCTAATACTGCCGTACTGAAGATGGCTCCAACGATCTGAGCAAAAATCACGTAGAGTGTCTCGACATTTGTTGTCGCTCCGACATCGTAGAAACCCGTGGTCATTACTGATCGTGCCGCCCAATATGCTGCTCGTCCATACTGCCTTCCCACGCCGGTTCCTACCAAGTAATCTTCGATAGCCCAGCAAGTATAACCTGATCCATCGCCAGTCGGTGAGACTCCTGTAATTCCTGCTGCTGTGCCGTGTTCGCCAGCGCCTGGTATTGTTGTCAGCACGATATGTGCCTTACTACAGAGCAGAAAGTCAATTCCACACTCAAGATGTGCGATAGCCATGTAACCACAAGCGATCCAGTGACAAGCTGCAAGTCCTAGCGCCACTGTGTTAAAAAGCACCGCATTGCCTGTATACTCCAGCTTCTGGACAATTTTGGACCCTGTGTACATTTGCTTGAGTTCGCGAACGCAGCCTGATACCCGGTAGAGCCGCAGCAATTTCAGCATTCGCAGTAGATGCAACGAATTAGGACCAAACACGGACGCTAGGAGTTCTAGTGGAATCATCGATGTGAGTTCTATCACCACTGGTCGCTGAATTCCACGATGCGTGCGGCTCGCTGGAAGAATTGTGTTCAATGACCATGCAACATGCATCGAGTCACGCATTCGAGACAGGAGCGAAGATTCAACTGGCTTGGACCCTTGGGTTGTTCTTTGTCGACGAGTTCCGATTGCTCGTGTAGCATCGGCAGCCACGGCTGCTTGTTCTCGGCGTTGAGCCGCAAATATATCCGTCAGACTCGCAAAAGCTGCTGCGTCTGCAAGTACGTCGAGCACTGTCAGTACTGTGAGTTCGATCGTCCAGCCTGCGCTCCAGGTTTTCGACGAGTACGGGTCGAACAAGAAGCCGATGCGTAGAGGTATCGACACGAAGACGTAAAATAACTCCAAGATGACCATCCCTACGAACATGCCGCGCTTCCTCCGTCGGTAAAAGTTGATGATTTTACCCACGGGGCCTCTCCACTCGGTCTGTTTCCAAGCTTCACCGGCGGATGGCGAAGTCGATGCGCGCATTGTCGAAAGTCCTGTCATAGTGAGAAAAGAGCTTTGCAATTCGACGCAGAAGGCGTTGGGCCATTGCCAGGGTCTCCAAAATGCTGCACCAAGGTGTCGGCCAGCGAGCAGTTACTGGTACGGCTAATAAAAAGTAGATCGGACGCCATGGCAGGTGGTTTCGACCCTATTTCGGCTGAGTTCGAGGTACCGGATACCTAAAGCAAGTTGTCGAATACATAGACTTCAACTTGTCACGCGTTGTAGATTCCAACGAACAAGTCTCAACCAAAATGCTATGTTCATTTATCCAGGTTTCTTACTTCGAAACGAGTGTGTGCACTACGGTGCAGTTAGTTCACGGAACCTATGCAGCGCAGTGCCCACAAGATGCAATGCGTCCTCTTCCTGATACCCAGTCACTTACACAGGAACGTTGGCGGAGACACCAAGCGAGGCCGGCGAGGTGTTGCCCGAAGCTGGCAACGTGCGTAGCAGACGCACGGCGTCCTCCACGGACACGCGAGGGTCTCCACCGAGAATGCGCTTCGGCAAGTTGGTCGCCGCCAAGATGTCGTGGAGTCGGCCCTTGGCGTTGGCGATCGCAAAGCGCACCTTGCGCACCGCGAGTTTTTCTTGCGTGTCCGACAGCACTTGGATCGTGGTGGCGTCCAGGTCGTTCATGTGGTACGCGTCGAGCACAACACCGTGTGTGGTGGTGCCCTGCTTGAGCAGTCGAGCCATTTCACGCTCAATCGCCAATGCCACACGCTCGCAGTTGGCAAAGTACAGCGAGCTCTCGACTCGAATGACGATGATGTCGTTCAGGTCCTGCGCCTCCGGGAAAAGGTCACGGTTCACGAGGCTGCCGTTGTCCATCTCACCTAGAATGACAACCGGTGAGCGCTTGGTCTTGATCATGAGCGCCAAGACGGAGCAGATAATGGACGCAATGAGACCTTCGAGCACGCCCAGTCCGAGCGTGAGGATGAAGGAGGCAATCCAAACAAAGCACTCGTCACGTTTGACACGGTAGAGCCACTTGGCCTCCTTGAACTCGACGAGCGTGTATCCGGCGACGATGATGATGGAGGCCAGCGTGGCTCGGGGCAGGTAGTAGAGCGTTCCCGTGAGCGTATACAGCGAGAGGATGACGATGAGTGTGGTGACGATGGACGCGAGCTGCGTGTGCGCATTCTGCATGTTCACTGCAGTGCGTGACATGCCACCGGTGGGAGGCATGGCCTGGAAGAAGCCGCAGACAACGCTGGCAATGCCGATACCCGTGAGTTCCTGCTCGGTGTTGATGTCTTCGCCACGCTGGATGGCGAGACGCTTGGCCATAGCGATACTGGAGAGGAAGACGACAAGTGAGACGGTGAGCGAGTTGAGCACGATGGTGCCGAAGCGTCCGCTGTCAATGAGTCCGTCGTCGAAGCCGTACCACGGAACAACCGGCGCAGGGAACCCCCCGGGCACGGCTCCTGTGAGCTTGAGCGCCTTGGGTCCGAGAAGGTATCCGACGATGCCACCGAAGATGCAAACGACGAGCGGGCCGAGGTCGCAAAGCGTACGGGCGAGGAAGATGGCGATCAACACTGCTTTCGACTTGGGTGAGTCGTCGATGGACTTGCGGTTAAGCGACTTGGCCTGGTTCTCGTCAGCCTGAGCACGAGCCGATTGCAGGCCAACGTACTGCTCGTCGGTGATAGAGAATCCGTGACTGTCGGTAAAGTTGCCACGGGCAGGAGCTTGCTGAGTGCTGGCGGTGGTGGTCTTGGCAGGGTCGTCAAAGAGCTGAGAGAGCACCGGTGACGGGAAGAAGTGTTTCTTGATCAACTTCACTGCGATGAGGTAGGCGATGGAAATGAGGCCGACTGCTAGAGCGTTCGTGTTGGCGTGACCAATGTGCTTCAGATTCTGGTAGAGTGTCTGCACCGGGTAGTCCTGCGAGTCGAACTTGACGCCAAGCACGTTCTGGAATTGCGAGAGCATGATAAGAAGCCCACCAGCCGAGATGAATCCGCCCATAACGGGGCGCGAGAAGAAGTCGGCGACTTGGCTGAGGTTGAAGATGCGAACGAGCAATAGGATGGTGCCGCTGAGGAAGGCGATCATGACTCCGGTGGCGATACGCTCCTTCTCGTCCTCGATAGGCTCAAGGATGGATCCGGTCAGTAACGCGACCTCAGACCCACTAGCCACGGACAGCACAGTGCTGGACCCGAAGAGTGCGTAGACGAGCGGCGAGGTGGCGGCCGTGTACAGTCCGTGGTGCGCAGGCACGTGCATGATGGTCGAGAGCGACACCTCTTGCGGGATCAGCATCATGGCGACGGTGATACCGGCCACGATGTCGAACTTGAGGTCTTGTCCGACTTGGTAGTTGGGCAACCATTTGAGGATCGGGACGTAGTGCTGGGCGCGTTCGAGCACCGTTTTCTTGGATGCGAGGAATCGCTGGTTGGGTGTGCGTCGGCTGGACCCGGTAATGGAGCGGATCCAATTCATGGTGCGAGGTGAACCAAGTTGAAGTGGGTCGACAAGGATGTTGAAGTGAAGGTGCTTGAGCTCGAGGCTGCGAAAACAGGAATGCGGTCTCGTTGTCGATGGCAAAATTGGTGCTGCCGTCGCTCGGTAACTCACGCTACCGGTTAACGTGGTGTATGGGGTCGATCTAGTGTACATGGGTCAGCAAAGTGCAAGCTGCTTGGGTCAAGTAGCACCACCGTGCATGGGGTCAGTTCGATGGCCAGCTTTGAGCGACCGATTGAACGAATAAATAGGAACGAGCGAAAAGCAACGTGTTTAGATTAGGTGCTTCGCTTCAAGCACGACATGCAGGGGTGTTGAAATTCACTGGGGTACTGTCCAAAATTGGTGCTTTTGGCTTTTGTGATGCAACAACATGGTTACCAGCACGATACATTCTATCGACTGCGAGCACAACGTGTTCATCTTGCACGCAGTGAGAAACGGTGAAGCGATATCGCTGTCGCCGGAGTTTTTAGTCGAAATGAAGCGGTAAGCTCAGACACCGGGATGGGCCCCCGTTGAGCGTCTTAGCCACTTGCGAGGCGGTGTTTTTTGTACGCGTCCGCTCCTGCGCCAACGGAAGTTAAGACGGACGTTTAATTGGTGACCGTCCAGCGAGACCCCACCAATCGAGGCTGCAAACGCCTCCATGTCAAAAACCTCTGTGCGTTGGGGCAAGCCCGGATGGCCAGTACCGCATTTACGTTCAGCATCCACATGCGTGGATAGGAGACCAGCCTTGCGCTCTCTAGGCTCGTCATTTAAGTGAGCTTGCTCGATGTGGTACGCAGGCGAGAACCGCATTATGAATGCGTTGTATCGTTCGTAGACATTGAAAAAAAAAAAGATTGCCGAGGCAGCTTGTATAGGATGAACAACTGACGTCCTGAAAGGGTCGTCTTAAGAAAGTCTTGTCTGTACCTTGCTCTACTCTACGACCTCGCCCTTACCAAGCAGCCACTGGATGATACTCGCGTAGTGAGCGAGCTCGGTTTGGTCAGTGGACAACAGCAGGTTCGAACGCTCGTGCGGGTCATTCTCCACGTCAAACAGCATGGGCTCGTCGTCGCTGTAACCAATGACGTACTTGTAGCGGCCGTCGAACCACAACTTCCACGTGCCAAGTGCCGAGCGAAGGACCCGCTTCTCGTGGGGAACTCCTTCGAGGAAGGAGCGGAACGAGTAGGCCTCCGACATCTGTGCCGGGACGTCTTTCACCTCACCAACGTCCAAGAAGGTTCGTGCAAGGTCAATGAGCGACACACCGGCGTTCGTCGACGTTCCCTGCAGCGAAGCATTCACCACATCGCCTGCAATCACCAGCGGAACGTTCACCGATGGCTGGAACGGAACGTCCTTTGCCCACAGTCCTCGGTCGCCAAGCATTTCACCGTGGTCGCTGGCGAACACCACCAGCGTCTCGCTCAGATTCACGGCCGAGAGGATACGACCAATGTGCGAGTCGATGTTCTCAATCATGGCGGCGTAGTCCGCACGCGTACGATTGTGCATCTCGGCGGTGAAGTTGCCCGTGTAGTCGATCGGCTGGGGGAAGGTGCGGTTCTGCATGCGGCCGTACATGCTCTCCGTGATGCTCATCGGGTAGTGCGGCCCGTTCCAGTTCACAATCATGAACCACTCCTTGTCGTCAGGCTTCTCGCTAAGAAGACGCAGGGCCTGCTCAGCCACCCAGTTGTCGTTGTAGAGATCGTCGGGCAGCGGATTCGGGAACGTGTCCTTGTAGAAACGAGGGTCGCCGATCTTGGTGTTGCCACCGTCCGTCCGAGCATGGGTGTCATTCAGGAAAATGTCCGTAGCATTGTGATCCAGCAAGTAGTCCGTGTACGGCTCGACGTACGAGCCGTTCGCGTACGGTTCCGTCAAGAAGGACGACTCGAAGACACCGACGCAGTTGACCATGTCGGAGAAGCCCCACTCAGCAGCGTGCAGGTTCCCCTCGTGGTTCCAGCCGAAGCTGTTGAGTGTGTCGTTCTTGTTCAAGTCGAGCTTGCCCACCGCCATGGTATGGTATCCCGCCTCCTGTAGCAGCTTGTAGTACGTCGTCATGCGGTTGATGGGGAAGTTGTAGCGGTTCGTCAGCACGCCGACTTCTTCGTAGTGACTGGCAGCAGCAAAGCATGCACGCGAAGGTCCGCAGACCGGGGAAGCGGTGATGGCACGCTTGAAGTGGACTCCTCGCTCACGGATGCTATCGATGTTGGGCGTGTGCAAGAAGTCGGTGTCGGTGCCGTTGTTGACCCAGTCGAAGCGCAGCTCGTCGGGGAAGAACACGAGGATGTTGGGTCGAGCATCGACGTCAGACACGAAGCTGGCCAAAGTAGCCGCGGCCACGGCGAATGCCCAGTTTCGAGCTATCATACTGAATGCTGCAGAGGGTGGCTTGGACGGTGGAAAGCAAATTCGGAAATGGAGATCGTCACTGATGCCGACAGGACCACCAGAAGCCTAAGACTAAGGCTAGTCGAGAAATCATCCACCACAACAACAACCGAGGATGGTGGAAAGTAACAGGATTGCGAGCATCAGAGTCCTTTATCTTAGTCAATAGCCCCCTCTCATGGTGTTAGCCTAGAGATGTCTTGATGGCCACGACTGGAGCTATCGGTTTTATGTTCGTGCGCAGGACTCATCTTGAAGGTCTCCGATAGGAACCAAAGCCAATCGAAGTGAGCTTCAAGGCATTGTCAGTTTACATTCTATCACAAACCACTGGAAAGTTCCCAATTATGGCACCAAGGTGCACACACAGCAAGCATGGATTGGCAATGCAGTTTTCATGTCCAATTTCTGCGCGAAATAACTCGAGGAACGTGGACACTGGCAGACGGCACTAATGGCATGTGCATTACGTGGCGAGATCACGGACTACCATTGGATACGAGTCTGCCCAATGCAAAAACTTAGGCAGCGTGCGTCGAAACGATGCTGGGATGCCATCACTATCACTGAAGTAAGCGTCGAATTGGCCATATCCACCGAGAAGAATTTGCCGCGTTTAGATAAGTCACAAACGTGCTCCTTCGTATAAGCTTAATGATATCGACCACCAACAAACGTAAATGCTTCTGCTTGTATGATGCCTGACGAAAAAAATAAACGGTGTTGATTGTAGAACAGATCCACAAGCGACCGCTGTTTTGAAAGCCGAGTGCAGCAAAACCGTCAAAATATCGACAGTACCACATCCTGCTGTGCTCGAAAAAAACGCAAGCGATTCTTCCACTTGAGCAAACTAATATATCGTGCTCATCACTGATTGAAAACCAACTGAACCGTCCAAACGCCTCGTCCAGAAATACAAAGCGTGTGCCTGCCGAGTCTCGTCCAGAAATACAAAGGCCACCAGCAGAAGAAGACTGTCTCCGATTGCTTTTCGTTTTTGCCACAGCTCGCTCATGGCAATGGCATCTATCCGGGCACAACCGCTTGTCACTGATTTTTCGCCAGTCCATTCCAGGTCCTGCCAGCATCCTTTGGATGTTTGGAAACAACTACAAGTCAGTTATTATGGCGGAAAGTATTCCATTCATCGAGTGCTTGCTCTTGAAACGTATACAAGGAACACGTCAGTGTTACGAGCGCTGCTGGTCTGTATTAGCACGCCGATTCCGACGATTGCTCTTGTCATAGCATCGGAATTGATCCCACTTCAAGACCCCCAAGAAGGATGGCGTGCAAACTATGGGTTCTGGATTCGGACAGCCATTATGTCATCTGTGGTCGGGCATGCATTTACTGGGCAAGCGAAGTTTCTAATTGACGGTGTCAGTGTATCTGAATTACAATTGGTAGCGCTATCTGCGTGGGCATCAGTCGGATTTATCGTCGTCGGAGTGGTTGTAGCGGATCAATTTGTCTTCCCAGTCCCGTTCTTCGTTCTGACGGCAGCCCCGATATACTTCATATTCTTGGCCATCACGTTTCGCGTTACTGTGGGAGGTGAAGTTTTCGGAGCAATGCTGACACACCCAGATCAGACGATTCGATACATTGTCTTCGTCTGCACGCAGATCATGGTAGCAGTTGTCTATCCGCTCTACGAGTCTTTATTTCGTGTCGTAGAAGGCTCACCGTATCAACTTGTGGTCGTATTGCTTCTACCTGTGATTAAGGTGGCTGTCAAGAATCTGTTGCTTCGATGTACGAAGCACATGGAAGACATGATCCCCGAGGCCGTGATCTTCACGGTTGACTTTTTCAATGCGATTTACATCGCTACGTGTATGCAAAGCTCGACCTCGGCTCTATCCGTCGTTGCAATTACTGTCACTGACCTGCTCCAAACAATCATAATGTTGTATGGCCTTCATCGACGCACTGCCCCGATTCGATCAAAGCTTCGACATGTTGTCAATAATACGAGTGGTGACGATGTACTGGAGATGATTTCTTCCATCTGCCGTGATTCTAAGCAATTTTCAAGGCAGATGTTGGGCGGAATTACGATACGCTCTTGCCTTCCTCATTTTATGGATAACGCCGACACAAGAGTCCTTGAAACCCTGGAGGAAGTTAAAAAACAAAATTTGGATCTTAAATACCTGGGTAAAACTTCAGCTGGTCATATCCTAGTGAATTCTGAGTGCGATCGGATGCTGACAAGAGCATCCAAGTTACCTCTCTGTTTCACTCGAAAGCGAAATGATATTATTCATCCAGTCATTCCTTACGATTGCAACACTAGTCATTCAGCTTCAGTAAACAAACGCAACGTGTCTAAAAAACAACCATTGATCAAACACCCAACCATTCTTCGAGAAACGCTTGAGGCGCTTTTTACGATGGAGTGTTTAGTGACTTCAGCATACCTGGAAACTGTTGTTCCATTTTTCTACTGCTGCTACATGCTGGGTATTGCGTACCTCCCAAGTTCCCAGTACCACACCGAAATAATAGCCATTGGTTGTGAAGACGTTCCCACAACAGTGGCTCCAGTGTTTGTTTTCGGATTCTTTCAGCTTGTGGCTTTTGGGCTGCTGGCAGTTTTGATCAGAACAAACTGCGGGATGCGCGCGCTGTACCAACTCGCGTTTGTGTTGGAGACCCAGACGTCACTCATTCAAGGAAAATTGATGATCTGGATGGCGGTCACGGTTTGCTGCCGCGTGGTGCATTTCGGTAGGCTTCTGAGAATTTCTCAAATTATCCGATGAGTAGATTTCCCGTACTAACTACGTGCTGGTACTGTATGAAGGTATGGATTTCACTTTCCGTTTCGCATGGATTAAGTAAGCGTAAGGATTAGTCAAGAGGTTTCGGGATGCATAGCACATATACCCAACAAGCTCATTCTATGAACTCTTCGTTTCGTTTCTCAGTGAGGTACATTGATGCCTCTTAGTTCTAGCAAGCGATTTCCTGTGTGGTTGCTAGGCCAAGAGTAAAGAATAGCTGAGAGGTGCTCTCATCAACGTAAAAAAAGCTCCCATATCAAGGAATACGTAGTTCGCACTTCTACTATTGCTCCTGTTGCTGTTAACTGTTCAGCTGGGTACCCATTCTTGAGAATGTTAAATGAGAAGTCAACACCTGCACGACAAACAAGTGACCTAGCAATTAGCACACACGCTGTCGTTTCCAACCAATCTCTGTTATACTCACCAAAATTATTTTGGCAAAATAGATAACGCGGAAGTCGACGTCATTAGCCTCTACATGTAGATGATGAGCTTGCCCTGGATCAGCTCCAACTGAGTCTCGAACCCAAAAGCAAGCTGATGCAACCTGTGGATCCCACCGCCCAAGAAAACCTTGCACGAAGCAGCGCAATACTTAGTAATAATCATTGCAATACGAGTCGTTTCGAAGTAAATATTTTGAGTGAAGCAATACCGTAATTAATGTAGTAGCCAGCTGTACTGATTATTGCAATGTGACAAAAATCAATACTTCGAAGTAATTTTAATTATTGGCTTTAGTTTTTTATTGACCCCCCCCATTATTTATTGTATTGCACTATTTTTTCATCTGTCAGATATTCCAATTTTCGTAACGGCATTCTACAATGCTATTCAACCCAAGTGCAGACTTCCCTAAACCAGCCATTCCCTGTAAAAATCGAAGGCCAACGGCAAAAATGGTGAAGGTGAGAATCCATTGATGGGCTTAATCCAGTAGTTGCGTTTATTGCTAACCAATTGGCATCTTCCAGAAGATCTCACCGCAAGAACTGCGAGCGGCAGGGCAAATATGTGGAGGCTGAAATAGCCAAGAACCGGCTCGAGGAGCTCAAGGTGCACGAAGAGAACCGGCGGAGAGAGGCAATGCGGTCTCGGCAGATCGCCGAACGTCTAGGAGTTGAAGAAGCTCACATGCTCGAGTTCAAGCTTACGATTTTTTCACGCAGGATCTTCCTAATTTTTCGGTGACTTGCGCTTCGTTCAGTATGTTTCGTGGCCACCGCACTCTTCCGTTCATGATTTGCACAGCGCTTAGTCGGCTCCACCGAGCTGCACCCACAAGAGCTTTGTTCAGATATTTTTGTGGGACGGTTCCCTTTTCAATGAAGAACTTGATAGGCTCGATGGATCTCCTATTTGAAGCATACTGCTCAAATGCTTCTCCAATTGCCTCCGGTGATATGATGTGAGTACTGTACATTGTTTTCACCACGTCAAAAGGTTGTGTGCAGGCAGCCATACGAAAGGCATAGCTGATTACCTGCGAAGGAATGCAGTCTTCCCGGAACAAGAACGATACTATCTCGATACTCTGTTGGTACCGTTCCGAAGAAAAGGTCTTGATAGACTCTCTAGTTCCATATTGGGCAGCATTTTTGAATGCTGCAATGACGGATTGAGCCGAAAAGTTCTCATGCTGATAGAGAAACTTGATGACAGCTAGACTGCCCGCTCTCTCGAAAGCGGTGGTGATAGCCTCACGCGACGCACACTTTTTGTTGTAAAGAAGCATGAAAGCCTTGGTCTTTCCAGAACATGCAGCCGTCTCGAAAGCTTATCGAATAGGTCCGAGATGACAACTCCTGTAGCGAGAAAGAACTCGATGCTGTCGATAGATTCGTGTTCCACCGCTGCCAACAGCTCATCGCGGAACAAATCTGAACTAACGAATCCATTACTCTGAAGATATCTGATAGCATCGACTCTTCCTTTTCTTGCCATCTCGACGAACAAGTTCTCGTTATTGGCCTTTGAATACATGCCAAAAAGCAGTTTCGCGATAGTGTGTTCTCTGGCCACCGCAGCTTTCACAAATGCTCCAGCTATGTCCCAAATAGCTTCAGGCTCGTTGAGCAGATACGTCACGATGTTAGCGTGTCCCCTACCGCTTGCACGCTCCAATGCACTCGATTCTCTACAAGGACCATACCAGTGCCAATAGTTTCGATCCTTCGCGTGGTTTATTGCAAATGTTACTACGTCAAGATGGCCATTCTCGGCTGCATTTTCGAGGACATCCCAGGTTCCTTTGAATATTTGCCCCTGATAAAACAAGTTGTCGCCATCTTCATCGTCTGAATCGTACTCTCGAAAAATGAAATGGGGAAATAAAAGCTTCACGAGATCGATGTGACCATTACCAGCTGCAGCAACTGCGGCATCTTTCTTCGCTTCCCAGCTCATGTAATTGCCATCGCCACTGTCATCTTCTTCGTCAACTTCTTCGTTTTCATCATAAGCCCCATCGGCTGCAAGGATAAAAGTCACGACATCTAGCAGACCACTTTGAGCAGCTGCAATCATAGCTTTCCCCAGGCGAGCATAGCCAAACCTCATCTTGAGCTCGTTGAACCGCTCTAAATCATTGTTTTGTACTGCTGCGATCATAACCTCCTCGGGCGACTTTACCAGCTCGTTCATTAGTTCAAGTACATGCGCCAGAGCTTCAACTTGAGCGGGAAAATGCGCATCTTTCAGCTTCTTGTACGGGTAATTGATATCTTGTTTATCTACCTGTACTTTGTCGGATCTGTTGGACGGCATCTTCAGTGCTTGCTTTTCACATCCATGCGAACGCTTCATTATCTTGATACGATCAACACCAGAGATTGGACGAGTGATTTCGACAGCAGCAACAAGAGAAACAACTGAAAGTGGATGATTTTAGTGCCGGTTTCAAAGGCGATTTGTGTAGATGCAATAATAGAAGCGTACTTGGCTGCAATCAGCACTCTGACGTTAACACTGCAGAAAACACCACAAGCTCGTGATTATTGTTGCTGTAGCGAAGGACTATACATTGAGCCGAACAACCTGGGGGCGGCTTTCTTTAGTTCCACTACGAGTTTTACTTCGGGCTCACAATAAACTATCAGATACGTATGCATTTCACAGAGCGTACCGTCCACCACGTTCACATCTTAAACCACCGAGTCAATTGCAACTCCCAAATTCAGCTAGATCGATTCGAATCGATCGATCGCTGCCTTCGACCAGGCATTTTCACGCAGTGGAGAATTGATGGAAGCTGTTTGACCGCTGCAAAGTCGAGCTTGACGCCGTTGTCTTGGTGCTGCTGCAATAATACGGAGTCCGTTTGAGTAAATCTTGACACCAAACACTACTTGCACCGCAACGCTCTAGCTTCTACTTTAAGGCTAGGTCTTACAGGCCACTTCGACGATAAGAGTAGGAATCATACAATAACATTAAGCTTGCGCTTGCAGAATAGGATAGTTATCGGTGCTAAAGAGCCTCTTTCTTATACACAATTGGACAACAAAGCTTACTTTGAAGTGTTGATGCTGCCTTAGCTCTGAGAAGAATTATATGGTGAGTGTCTTCCCAAATTAGTTACAGCTTGAGGACTTTGAATATTGACGAGTTTCTTCCTGAATTAGTTGCAGCTTGCAATGGTGTCGGCAGCATTGATCGTGCCGATAAAACTTCCTCATGTAGCGCGCTCTACTAAATGGAGCTGGTTTGATCAGTCTCTGCTTGTGTGGAAACGACTCCAAGTCAGCTACTGCGGCGGCAAGTACTCTATCCATCGACTCCTCGCTCTTGAGGAATACACAAGAAATACTTCGCTGTTGCGTGTTATTTTTGTGTGTATTGGAACACCACTGCCGACAGTAACTATCATACTCATACAAGAATCAATTCCGCTTCAAGATCCAACAAAAGGGTGGCAGGAAAATTATGGTTTCTGGATTCGAGCTGCAATACTAGCGATCGTGATTGCCCGGGTAGTCGCTGATCAGACGAGATACTTCATCAATGATGTTTCGATATCCTGGGTTCGAGTGGTTATGGTATGCATCTGTACCTCGGTTTTCTTCACCGCTGTTGCTGCGTTTGTGTCAGCCCATCTCATTTTCCCGGTTCCATTCTTTGTGTTAACATTGGCTCCGGTCTTCTACCTGGTGTACGTCTTCTCATTCTGCGTAGTTGTCGGTAGGCGTGCCCTTCATCAAATTCTAGCAAGTCGAGAACAGCTTATCCAGTATATCTGCTTCTTGGGTGCTCAGAATATCATGGCTTGCGCTTATCCAGCCTACGAAGCATTGTTTCGACTGACACAAGGGACGCGATATCAGCTTCCAGTCATCTTTCTCTTGCCCGTGATCAAAGTAGCTCTCAGGAATCTTATGATACGGTGTGCGGTGCACATGGAGGATATGATTCCAGAAGCTGTCATTTTCACAGTTGATTTCTTCAATGCGGTTTACGTGTCGAGTTGTATGCAGAGCGCTACGTCGCTTGTAGCTGTAACAGCAATCATAGCCACAGATCTATCTCAAACTGCAATCGTGTTGTATGGTCTACACAGGCGAACTGAAAGAATTCTACAAAGTCTACAGCACGCCATGGGCACTGTGAACAAACCTCTAGGGAATTACAGCTTGCTGAGCGCGCCCTGTTCATTATGTTGGAATCCTGATGAATTCGAGAAGCAGGAACGCGGAGATATTCGGGTGTATTCATGCCTTCCGCATGTGTTATCTACGGAGAGCAAACAGCTTCTTGATAGATTGGAGAAAGTTACACGACCGTGTGGTGACCCGAACAGATATATGCCTGGCTCCATTTATTCGGAACTCTCATCTCCTAAGAAACCACACAACGGTGGGAGGCTGGGCTTACATTGTCTGCGAAATCGCGTAGAAGCTATCCACCCGGTAGTTGTCGATGCAGTCAAACAACCCTTTTCGTCGTCTAGGGGAAGTCGAGATGCACTCACAAAATCAATGTCATTTACGAACCACAAGGTTGTACTGCGGGAAGTTCTTGAGGCGCTTTTTTCTATCGAATGCCTAGTCGTCACAGCTTACCTGGAGGCCGCGACGCCGATACTTTATTGTTGCTACGTCTTAGTGATGGTCCACCTACCCAGTTCTCGGTATCACGCTGAAATGGTAGGTATGACTAGCGAAAATGTTGGCTCCAAGGTCTTCTCGTTGTTAGTGTTTGGGCTTTTTCAAGTTGCGTCGTTCATACTACTGGCGCTGGTGTTGAAACGCAACTGTGGAATGAACTTACTGCAGCATTTCGCATTCGTCATGGAAACGCAGACGTCGCTCATTCAGGGGAAACTCGTGGCTTGGTTGGTTGTCACCCTATGCTTTCGTGTGGTACATTTTGGTACGCTATGCGAAAGCTCCTTATCTTCGTTTGGTGGAGTACTGATAGTGCTTGCTTTATTGCCTAGGTGACGACTTTACATTCCAATTCGCTGGCTAACAGATCAGCATCGTTATGGTACTCAAGAGCACGTTCGACTAGTTTAGAGGGTCCAGCAAACTTGTGATTCTGAAATGGTAGAGATCGTGCATAGTCATCATTCGCTATTCCAATCATTAGAACACGAATGAGTGATTTTTCTCGAGTTTATTTGTTTTTCTGATGTTTTCTGAGTCTGTGTGCAGCTTTTGCTCTATGTATCGTTGCTTGGTAGTCTACTTTTTTTTCTTCTCTTTTTTTCCTCGCTGTCGACGGCTGTGTGCAATATGCAAATAAACAACAACCGCAGGATCATCGACACAATCCTACTCCGTCCGCCGTCGCAAATGCTTCTGAATCACACTCCCATCCTGCCTGTCTTATCTATGCCTTGGCGGGCGTCTCGTTCTCCGCGAGCTTGATGTACCGCGGCACTCCGTAGCCTCCGTCGGCGTTGGGCCAGACCCACTTCTGCCAGCCGTCGCGCAGTCGGATCTTCTCGTTCTGCTCGTCCAGCTCCATCGAGTCCGAGTGCTTCATGGCCTCCAGCAAGGACTCGTAGTCCTGGTGCACCGAGTACACGGCCTGGAAGCTGCCGACAAATGCCAGCGGCACGAAACCGTCCACATCCATATGCTGACGCAAGAAAATGTCGCGCACCAAGTTGTCGTTCGTGAAATAGAATTCACTGTCCACACCACAAGTTAGCATCCCACTGTCCACCTAAAAAGTGTCCATGATGACGTCATCGTACATTTGGTTCTTGGCCCATTGAGCCGTCATCTCAACGTTAGGTGTAGGCACGTAGACGCCGTTGTAGAACGTTCCGTTACTGTCTCCATGCGGACGACGTCCTCCGAAGCGTCCACCGCGGGGTCCGCGTCCCGTCTGGTGTCCTCCGCGCGTCGAAGCGTCCACCTGCGTCATCTTTGGCGCGCTGCTGTCCTCCTCCTCCTCGCCCTCCATGGGGAACTGCGACCAGTTGAGTTTGCCCTTGCGCTTGGGCTTCTGCGCGGACGCCTGCGGCCTGTCGCTCACCTCCTCGGCCTCCACGAGGCGGTACTTGACGGCGCCCTCCTGGGGCTCGCCCTCTTGCGCGTTCATGCCCATGGACTGCGCTCGAACGTCGGAAAAAATGGACTGGAGCTGCTCGCGCCCGCCGCCAGTCAAAGGTTGTGTACGACTGGTGTGGACGGAAACCTGTGGTAATCGATGGGTACAGAGTGAATATGCGTGACGATAGGATTTGAGGCTGCAGTCGCCGGAACGAGTATGTTGCGTATCAGCAACTTTAGAATTTTCGGAAAACTTACGCCGAATCGAAGGAAGCCGTTACCGGAAACCACCGCAACGCACGGATATAGTGCAACACCCTGTAAAAACGTCAGAAAAAGGGCTGTGTGCGATATTATCATAGGGGGTGACACCCCCTCCCTGTATCACATAATATATATGTCATTGCCACAAAAAAGAAACCAAAATTTATTCATCGCATACAAGTGGCGCATCGCTAGCCGACACGTCAGGAGCCCGAAAGCGGCCGCTGCTGTCGCGCGGTCCGGTAGGGATCAAACCTGCCTTGACGAAGCCATTAGCGATGACCTTGGCAGGAACGGCGTCCCAGGCTTCAGCCACAATCAGCGACATCAAGGCTCTCTTTTCCCGCGGATTCGCCGGAAACGGGTGTTCAATATGATAATGACAGTACGCATTCCTTCAAAACGTAGCAAACAGTTAGAAATGACCAAACTAGGAACTAGCAAAAACAAATACGTACGTGACGTGGTTCTTGAAGGCCTTCATCACGGAGACGTCCATGGGCTGGCATATTCCTGTCACCCCGGGAGGGACGAACTCGACTTGCGTGCAGCATTCCTGCTGCAACGCGTAGCGGACCGAAGCTATCTTGTGAGTCTTCAAACTGTCGAGAATCAGCAGCCTACATCCGTCAACTGACGGTTTCCACACCTATAGTGAAACAATGTCATAATCAGTAAATGTCAATAAACGTATCTTACAAGAAGACGTACCCTTTCAATCCAGTCAAGCATGACTGTGACAGTACGCATTCCTTCAAAACGTAGCAAACAGTTAGAAATGACCAAACTAGGAACTAGCAAAAACAAATACGTACGTGACGTGGTTCTTGAAGGCCTTCATCACGGAGACGTCCATGGGCTGGCATATTCCTGTCACCCCGGGAGGGACGAACTCGACTTGCGTGCAGCATTCCTGCTGCAACGCGTAGCGGACCGAAGCTATCTTGTGAGTCTTCAAACTGTCGAGAATCAGCAGCCTGCATCCGTCAACTGACGGTTTCCACACATATAGTGAAACAATGTCATAATCAGTAAATGTCAATAAACGTATCTTACCAGAAGACGTACCCTTTCAGTCCAGTCAAGCATGACTGTAGCGTCGCAGTATGCTTTCTTCTGCACGGTATGCTCGACGGTTCCAGCGCCAAAAGCTGGGTTGAACACCTCCTGGGAGACTGGGCCGCCGGGTACACCTGCGAATACGACCAGAGGGGGCAGCTTGTCGCCCGTGGCCGACGCTGTAAGGAATATCGACACGCGGAAGCCATTGACCGCGCTTCCTACAGATACTTTCAAATCGTCAGAAAAGTTCATAACATACTGAAATAGACATCATTACCTTGTACAACGTCAACTGTTTCGGCCCCCACGAAGGCGACCTTAGTGCGCCCATTCATGTCGATATAGACGGCAGTGTGGTCCATGTTGTAGACGGAGGAATATTTTTCATGTCCGTCTAGATAACCAAGAATACCGTCCTCCTCTACAGTACGCAGAATAGAGTGCGAGGACGCGTTCGCAACAGCCTACAAACATACGTGTACAGACATAATATCAGTGCTGCAGGAATGAACAGCAATTGCCCAAAGCCGTAACGTACCTCCATGTCAGACCGTTTCTTACGGCCCTTGTGAGAGATACGCCGCACCGTCAGACGGTTACGCTTCAAGAAACGGCGGATGAACGTCAGGCTGGCCGCCCTCGAGCGCGACGCGAAGAGGGCGGGACCAAACTTGGAATGCATAAGGAGTAGGCAGTTGGTAGACACACAAAGATATCTATTTTTGCGCATGTTGACAATCCATTCGAGCAGCCTACATACAGAAAGCGACATAAATACAGTTAGAAAACATTCAAAAGCATACAGTTTAGGGTAGGGACCGCGTACCTCTGCTCGAGCTCAGACTGCTGCACGTATACGTGCGCGCGCGGGGGTGGGCCGGTGAAACACTGGCTGGGGAGCGATGCGGCGATGAGATCCACGTCCTTCTTCCAACGATGAAGTGTCGATCGGTCGACCCCAACAGCAGCCGCAACCGCCACCACGGTATTACTTGTCGACTCGAGCAACTTGAGAGCCTATAGAAACAGGAAAGTCAGCTAGAAGTATATACAGGAGTGAGGTGAAGTGACTCACCTGCGACCAGGTCGAGCTTCCATTGATGAGAAGAGATCGCGCCTGAGGGATCGGACCCGGAGGGTTGGGGTTATCTTCAGATATGTCTGAGTGATGTCGACGCCCGACTTGGTACCACAACGGTGGTACAGGTAATTTTATTTGCCTGGTACCATTGTTTCGGTACAGGTGATCATCCGGACACATGCGATCATCGGGACACATGCGATCATCTGGACACCTGCGACCATCTGGACACACCCGATCAGATCGACATGGTACCGCCACTGGGGTACATCCGGATCAGATGGATACTGGGTACAATGGTACTATCACTTCGGCACAAGATCAAGGTACACAGATTGAAGTTCTAGGTATGATGTGCAATCGTTGGTCACGCGAGCGGGATGGGGATAGAAAGAAGGATATGTAGGACTTTTACCTTTGAACAAGAGACTCGAATTTACCTTGCAAGACACAAGCGGCGTTCCTGATTTCCGGGGAGGGAGGTATATTGGCCCACCCGACGAAGGACCCGCCTATCGATCAAGAAGACACCACCACCACCACTGGATAGCTTGTCCAGGGTGCGTTTGGACGCGTTCGTCTCTCGCTCAAGACCCCGCCAGAGGAGGCGGCAAGCAACGAAAACGGCTTCAAGGCCACACCCAAGGACACCCCCCAGTGATCAACTCGACCAAGACTCGATCACCTACACCGGACGACCGCGTGAAGCATATCCGTGCGGTCGCCACCCCACCTTTCCCTGGAAGGAGCAATCCAGCTCCCCACATTCAGTCTTGACCACAAGTGACCCCCTCTCGAGTCCACCTGGAAGAGCGTAACCCGCCCAGCCGTCAGGTACACAAGGTGAGCTACAAGGTATACGATCCGACCGGATCAACGGAGTACCCCCTCCGACTGTCGGCAGTCCGGGCGACCAGTTGGCAAGCAGTGGATCGCATCAGCAATTTTGTGATCCCGCTCCACAGGAGCATTGACTTGATACGTACACGTAGCTTCTTCTTGTTGGTGTTTTTTGGGCTCCGGGGCATACTGCGCGCGAAAAGTAGAATGACGGAGGTCATTTGCGCGGGAGATATTTGAGCTGGTGGACATGGAGGCAAGTTGACCTTTTACGGGTAAAAACTAGGCAAACTTAAACAGAAAACGACTTTTTACACCTGTTGCGATGAACCCGTGGTTTACGGTACATGTACCGGATATGCTTTGAACGAAGATTTCTTTCGGCGTAAGTTTTCCGAAAACACTAAAGTTGCTATTAGACGTCGCACGTACCGTGTGACTAGCGGTCGGAAGGTTTGCATCGGAAGTGGTTGATGCTGCGTTCCAGGTCCAAGTTGAGTTGTCCGAGGTTGACCGGCGGTTTACGGTATTCCTGCAGCGTTAAGTAGTGCACGATCCCCTCGGCCACGTGGAAGCCAAGTCACAGACTCACCATAGCACTCGCCACTTGCACGCACAACATCAAGACAGCGTTGAGCCAGCGGCCATGGACGAACATGAGCGCCAATTGCCCTATGCGCATTTACATAGTGAAAAACATAGCTAGTAACGAGTGGATAATTGAACATCGCGGAACGGGAAGCACACAAAACCACGAGAAGTCTCGAAGATCGATGTCACATCCAGTTCACCGACGCAGTGATCTCACGGCAGATATTACTCAACATATTTTAGCAGACGCTCGAAGCGGGGTAAAACCTGCCCAGACACGTCTAGTTTCGGCCAACCCATATTTTTCTCTAGTCGTGGAAGATATTTACCATACAAAACGCACAGCCGAGGATGAAATTTTGCAAGGAAAGTCGAGGATGGAATTTGTAATGTGTAATGGGCCCCTCCCATTTACATATGTAGGTAGATCTATATAGCTTGATATACAAAGTAGGTACAAAAGCACACGGCTAGCGTGTGCTTCGCTGTCACCACGTGATTGGTTGAAAGTGGGGAACCAGACCCATTTCTACCAATCAGATGTTGGCCTGAATTTGAGTGGTTCACATGAGGCCAGGGGCAGCCGCCCTGGCCCGATAATAAAACAAAGTTGATTTTACCCTAGACTAAATACTTGATCTCAGTATCGCTGAGATACCGGACGCTTCCTCACCGCTACGTGTAAGCTAATGACGAACAGACACCTGGCCCGTCACAGGATGAACTGAAGACCGGTGATTCTTTTTCTGCCAAGAAAGTGGACTCCGTCAATCGATTAACTCATTTATTTCTTGCGTACAAACCGGCGATTGATATTTACAAACTCTACCCATACGTTATTTTAATGGATTGTACATACAAGACGAATTACTTCAAGATGCCGCTACTGAATATTGTTGGAGTGACGGGAATGAATACTACAATTCACGTTGCCCAAGCATTTGAGCAATTATTGATACGCAAACAGAATGAACAAATCTCTGTATCAAGAGTATCCGCATTTTAGAAAATGAGCTTTTTCGAGACGTGAAGGCATCATTCACGCCAATGCTGTGTTGTTGTGTTTGGAGCAAACCAGACGGATCCGCCAAGGTTGATGCACTGGAGAATACACGAGCATGATGGGTATTCCGCGCATTCATAGGCTTTGGGAATTCAATCCAGAAAGGAAGTTTTGAAAGCCTCAGATTTTCGTGCCCACTGGTGGATAGAAAGAGACAATGCTGAACCAGCTAGAGCTCCTGTGACGATAGCTCCTCTTCAGATCCCTGACAGTTGAGCTGCTCGAGCTAACGACAAACATGCCAAGAAGCGAGAACACACGAGAGTATCTGGAACAACTGGGACGCACAGAGACCCCTCCGGTTTCAAGCTACCGAAATAATCGGGCCTAGTGCGACAGGATTTTTTGATCAAAATCAAGTCAATGAAAAGAACTCAGAAGGTTTTTTCATTGACTCACTCAGACGACATCCGCCACTCACGCGCACCCACCCGCACCATCCATCATCACAAACAAAATGGCAGCATGAAACGAAGGCCCAAACACAAGAACAAGACGAAGCTCAAGGTACATAGTTGAATGTGCTTGCAAGCGAGGCCATATTTCTGTGGTGTGCTAATTTTGTATACTGGAGTATATTGAATCATGTACAAGGCGTTGAAGCCTCTCAGACGTCCCCAGTGGTAGCGGTAGCTGCAGCGTTCGGAGTGCATCGCTCCTCGGTGTACCGGTGGCGAAAGAAGCAGGCTGCCGTTCAGGCGTGCATGACAGCCGGGAACAAGTTCTACATTAACCCAAGCGCACAAAGAGCCCTGCGTGTGCGCTATCCCCTTTTAGAACAGAGGTAAGACTGTTTTTCGGTGATCATAATTCTATTCCATGTTAATCCACGCTATACCCTCCTATTTACAGGCTTTTAGATTATGTTGCCGAAATGCGAAAGAATCGCAAGCTGTGCGTCTCTACAAAATGCGCCATATTAATGATAAATTCGACACGGACTTTGCACGTGTTCGCCGGTACACTGCCCTGTGCTCATGGACGGATCGGTAACTCAAGAGGAATCGCCTGGTCATTCGTCGCGGGACTCATAAGGGCTCGAAAGTGCGGAGCGAGATGCAGGTAATCTGAGTTGCTTATGCTATTTTTATAACTGTTGAATTCTAATTTGTTTTGTTTGATTTAGAATTTTGCTGATTCGTTTGCGAATTCCGTCAATGTTGCAGTTGAAGAGGATGGAATTTTAGCATCTCATTCTTCTTACATGGCTAAGTACTCGGGGCTGTTTAACATGGACCAGACTGCTGTCTTTATGGACAACCCCAGAAAGTTAACGATTGACTACCGTAGGTCAAGAAATGTGGACATTGTTCAAGGCACATCAGTTAATGGGGG
>JAHWLE010000252.1:5015-29714 GCA_024679135.1 Phytophthora foliorum | reverse complement strand
GGCATTTGAGAGACTAGAGACATTGGGGTTCGAGGAGGCAAGCACGAAGAATATCGACGGTTGGTTTATGATTGATTGGGAATGTGACTTCCCTGCTTCACATGTTATAGGCAGGCAGGACCTGAACAATTCAGCTGACACACTAAACTCGTTCATGACTGGATTTCGGGAAATGTTCAATGCCAGCGCCCTTCCTGTTGTCCAACTGCGTGTTATGCAGGGTGGGGCTAAACTATTGGAGATGTTGCAGCGGCAACGACCACCTGATACGCCATGCGCGTTATTGCGCGCATCGATATCGAATATGGACAAGTCCACCAGTTTCATCGAGGTGGTAGCAGCACTGGCGGGGACGGTCACAACAACATTTTCGCTGACCCTTGATGGTGTTACAATAGACACTCCACAAGTCACGATGGATGTCGGCTTCTTGTTGAACAGATTAGTCACTGGTTGCTCGTTGAGTGTACTGGCGGGAGACTGTGGGGAAATTCCACTTGCATCAAGTCAAGTGCGATATGGCAAGCTACGAATGTGGTGCTTCCCTGTACCCGACACAGTGTTTACTGCCATCTGCTCTGCAGTCGCGGAGTTCTCATCGGATACAGATCTATCGGAATTTTACATGTTCGAGGTCAGTGCTGAGCGGTGGTCGTGGTTAATGTATGCAATTTGTTGCGGAGTCTCGGGTGTCCAAATACAAACTGTTGGGATATCAAGAGGGTGGCTAACAAAGCCTGATTTGTTGGCCATTGAGGCAGTACTGCGGACAAACTATCCTCGGCCAGTGCTAGACGCTGGGCCTTCTCCACAGTACGGTTTCGTTGATATCAGTGCGGGAACCAAACTACAGCTTGGTGGTTCAGTAATCGGTGGTGACACAATTCGCGTGGTGTCGGGGGAGTGTCGCTGTCGAGCGCTTTACAATCCTGCTGACGAAGATAATTGTGTAGAACTGATCGTTCCTGGGTACGGGGCCTGCAAGGCAAAACTTGGCGGCAACATTCGATTTACTCCTGATTCTGACAATTCCTGGGTACGGGGCCTGCAAGGCAAAACTTGGCGGCAACATTCGATTTACTCCTGATTCTGACAACGCAGTGCACCAAAGGAAACGGGTGTCGGGCTCGTTTGAATTACACTATGTCAAGGTGGAAAACACGGCGTTGTTGATGGATCTGCTGGCGTTGGTCACATGTGGTCTTCGCCGCTTATCTCTCCTCGAAGATAAAGGCAACCTGAATCAAGTGGACCTCACCGTGCTGTCCGCTGTATGCCTAGATCTGCAAGACGTTTACTTGGAAAACTTTACGGTGGTGGTGTCCGCCCACAACGAGTCCTTGCGTCGCTGGCCCATAAAGGAAATGGATGTTGCATCGACCCGCTGCGTGTCCGACTTGACGTCATGCTTGAGTGACCGTAGTCTACGAATGTCCCGAGAGCTAACCAAGTTGGAGGTGACGTCGCCTAAGGACCAAGCTTTCAGTGAGGAGGAAGTGAGCGAGTTCACAGCCCACGACGGAGAGTTCTTGCCTGTTACGAAAGACAAGTTCCCGCTCCAGTCGAAAATCGCAATGATCAGTGTCGTCACGCGTGCACTTACGTCGAAAGCCATTCATCGGCTGGATGCGCATGTCCTGAGTCTAATTTTCGTATTGGCCTCCACCCCAGCACAGCGATTAGCCATTCATCGGCTGGATGCGCATGTCCTGAGTCTAATTTTCGTATTGGCCTCCACCCCAGCACAGCGATTGGTGCGCTGTAGGCGGGAAAGGCACTGATAGTAAGATTGGTATTTCCGATATGTTTTGTGACGTCGCCGTGGCGAGGCGGGCATTAAACGGTGATAGTGTCGGCAGTTTGTGGGCCCATATTTCGTGCTTTACACGATATCAGCTCCGGATTGAGGCGTTGGGCAAACTCTTAGTATCGTAGATTTGCAAAAGATCAAAATGCTGAAAAGGAGGCTAATGTAGTGATTTTCGCTAGCGATGCATGTGTCGGCTGTGGTAATCTAGCTGAAACAAAAAATATCTACTGTAGTACTTCCGTGCATGATCACCTCTATCAGGCTAATTCCATCCGGAAACTCAGCAGTGTTTGGACAATAACACACAAGCTAGCCAACTAGCTTGGTATTCTAATGTGATGGCTTGTATTTATTGCCTCGTCTTGACCGCTTTCAAACTGAAAGAATACTGCTGACACATCTAAAGTCCTTGTGTTGAGGATATTCCTGCCGTGTGAGGTGTATGCTCACCTCCCGGCACGATTGTAGCATCAAATAGTATGCTGCGAAACCTTAGCCCGTCTTTTGCTTCTTCGACACCTGCTCCTCTTGTTCGTTAGGCGCGCGACCGAAGACTTCGTTAAGCTGCTGCGAGACTCGAATGAATGTCGTGCGCTGCATATGAGAAAAACAATAATGATGACACCACGCGTTAGGCAAATCGTATGCAGCCTCACCACGATGTTCAATAGGTAAGCTCGTACCTTGCTTATCTCCTTCAACTTGCTTGCGCCCACGTAAGTGCATGTGGAGCGCACGCCGCCCAGGATCTCCTTGCACGTGGCAGCTACAGCGCCACGGTACGGAACAGTGACGCTTTTGCCTTCAGACGCACGATACTCGGCCACGCCACCGTTGTGCTTCTTCATGGCCTCCGACGAGCTCATGCCGTAGAACCTCTTGAACCACTTGCCGTTCATCTCGATCTTGTCCCCGCCGCTCTCGTCGTGGCCCGCAAGCATTCCCCCGAGCATGACAAAGTCCGCCCCAGCACCGAAGGCCTTGGCCACGTCACCCGGACACGTGCAGCCTCCATCAGAGATGACGTGGCCGTTGAGACCGTGAGCAGCATCAGCGCACTCGAGCACCGCCGACAGCTGCGGGTAGCCCACGCCCGTCTGCTTGCGGGTGGTGCACACGGAGCCCGGACCGATGCCGACCTTGATGATGTCGGCCCCCGACAGCAGCAGCTCCTCCACCATCTCGCCCGTCACGACATTGCCGGCAATGATCGTGTGCTCGGGGAAGGCTGAGCGCACGCTGCGCACGGCCTGCACGAAGTGCTCCGAGTAGCCGTTGGCCACGTCCAGACAGATGAAGCGGATGTCCGGGTGGCTCTTGAGGACGGCCGTGATCTTCTCCAGGTCCGCGGCGCTCGAACCGGCGCTCACGGCCACTGTGGGCAGCACGTCCGGGTGCTTGTTGGCGAAGGCGGCCCACTCGGACGGCGTGTAGTGCTTGTGCACGCACGTGATGAACTGGAACTGGGCCAGCTCCACCGCCATCTCGAACGTGCCGACCGTATCCATGTTGGCGGCGATCACAGGCTGTACATATGAAATTTTAGAAGGGGAGGGGAGAAGAGGATAAGATATTGCAGGAAACGCACCACGCCGGACCATGTGCGCTTCGAGTTGAGGAAGCGGAACTCGCGCTGCACGTCCACCTGGGAGCGGCTCTTGAGTGTGCTGCGCTTGGGGCGGATGAGCACGTCCTTGAAGTCCAGACGGACCTCGGTCTCGATGCGCGGCATCTCTTCTACTTGCGTCCGAGGCAGCAAATTGCGGAATGAGGACGGAAACCGTTTTCCGGACTGACGTGGCAACTTCTCATCTGACGTCAAAATTGTCAAAATGGTCAATAATGTCAATAGCTCTAGCTGAGAACTTGAGACTCAGTTGCACGCTCTTGTAGCTCGACACAAAGTGCACAAACAATTTGCCACCCCACGAACAGCGCCCGCACGACACTTTCTTCTGTCGTTTTCGACATTTTGTAGCGCTGCGCCCGCAGTAGGTTCACGTCCCCCGCGAAGCTCTCGAGCAGGTTGAGACGATTCGTGTCGGCCTCGAGGTCCTGGGGGGCCAGCGATGTCTCTGCAGCAGCGTGTGCGCCATCCACAGCAGCCGACGTACACCCATTAACCCGTAAATAACTCAGTGCGCCTGAGAATGACGGGCACTATTCTGAATGAGTATACACGAATTTTGGGTTAATCTTTTTTCGCCCAAAAATGCACAGACCCAAAAACCGTGCACAGCCTGGTATATCATCAGTACAGGACCGGTTTCTGTGCACAGTTTTTGGGTCCCTGTGCAAGATTTTTGGGCGAAAAAAGATGAACCCAAAATTCGTGTATACAGATTCCGTTCCACAGGGCTGTTGCTTTGACTTGCGTTCACTATAGTCAACAAGTCGATTCGTTGATATATAATACATGCCTAACGGTTACATTTGTATAATTAATAGCCTACCCGGGCCGGAGCGTCCCGGGGGAAAAAACGCAGTTCGTGGGACCTTAGAAGATTTCGTGTTTAACACAATTTTACGGAGAACTACCACTAGAGATAGCACTGATCAAAGCCGTAGATAGTGCGCCCATGACGCTTCAACGCGTAGGCAACGTCCCTGGTGGTCACCGCCTTTCGGATTGCGTGTTCCGTGTAAACCACAGCATCACGTACTACTTTACGCACAAAACCTTTGAGGATAGCACGAGTCTCATCGTAAATCAGAGCTGGCATGCGGATGACCTCGGCACACCGACCAAGTCGGCGGATAGACGATCTAGAAGTGTCCTGAATGTTATCACGCAGGATGATGCGATGTCGCTTAGATCCTCCCTTACCGACGCCCTTGGCTCCTTTTCCACGGCCAGCCATGTCTAGTCGGTAGCAACACGCATAAGGAAGGTTAGCTTCGAACTCGCATGCATTGCTGTAGTATTGTACCTATAAACGTGATGTCATCCGAGAAAGATGGAAATGGCGCGTTTGTGGGGTGCTAAGCTCAACAGTGTAGATTAATTATAATTTTTATGGCACGCTTGTGACGTGCTAAGCAACACGGTAGAATAATTATATAAGCTCAGGATGCTACAAGTGGTCAGACTGGATTTGCGAAAGGCGCAGGTGCAAGGTACAAGCTGCAGTTCTACCCGCTGACGAAGAGATCGCACGCGAAGTTGAACACGGCGGAGGCCATACTGAAACAATGGAGACTGGAGGAAGCAACGTAGAGAAGATGCGAGCGGAAGACAGAGTCAAGATAGGATTCTTCTACGGCGGGTCCAGAGGGAACCCAGGGCCAGGCGGCAGCGGGAGTGTTATCGTAGAGCTAACTGAGGAAGGGAAGAAGTAATATGGGCAGCGGCAACGGCGTAAGGGAAGAAGTCGACAACCAACAATGTAACAGAGATTATCGGGTTACATAGGCTGCTGGCGCACGCGGCACAACGTCAACGAACGGACATACACGTGGTCGAGGACAGCGCCCTCGTATTACGCATGATGAGGGAGAGGAAGATGCCAAGAGCGACAAAACTGACAGGCTGGTACTTGAAAACGAGGAGGCTGGCGGATGAGTGTCGGGTGCAGAGTTGGGAGCGCCATTACCGAGCGAATAACGAAATGGCGGACTGGCAAGCGAATAAAGCCATGGACAAAGGAGCGAGCATAATGTGTGCGAAAGACCCGGATGAAGACAGGAGGGAGCTGCTAGACGGAGTCGCGGAGTACATGAAGGGGGACATGCAGCGCTGGAAAAAAGGAAGGGATAATCAGAAGGGAAAAGGGAGAAGCAGAGTAGATAGCAGGAGCGGAGAGCGCGAGGAAAGGAAGTGCAGTCAAACCGTCCGGATCTTGCGCACATGTCGATCTGGAATGGTGATTAGAGTTCAAGGACGCAAGACTCCGTAACACAATACACCTCACCCTTATTATTACTGCTTTGGCGATCTCATCAACAGTATTCAACATCCAGTGATATCATTCAGTGAGTCATCATCATTAAAACTTGTGCTTGACTTGTACTGTCGATACCAATCTTGACAATTCGGCATTCTTGTGCTGTTTTGGGAGTATCTTGGTGGGTGCTGCTTGGTACTTATGCCAAGGCAGGGCAGGTTGCTACTCGGTATACGTTCACCGAGTGCACTTGTATACCTTAGGTTGTCCTGCTGTGAGGGAATCGGCGGCCCGGACAGGGTGCGTTCTAATCTCACTAAATGAGACCGCGGCGAACACCCGGATACTAATCAACCTAGGTACGCATCGCGATTTAAGCACATCATTGCAACGAAGAACGCTTCCTCTTCACTTTGAGCCTACCCCTGACTTTTAGGGGTGAGATCTGCGAAAGTTATGGTCGCTCAAAAATATTGTCTCGTTTCGGAAATTGAAAATTGATTTTCTTTTTATTAGCTTACTAGGGGTAAATTTGCGTTGCGGAGCCAATGGCGGTGTCCGTTTCCCCGAATTCGAAGTGTAACCACCTCAAAACGTATTTTCCTGTCAAGTTTCGAAATAGTGACGTAGGTGGCACTTAGTATCATTTTGAAAAATGCAAGGAGATAGATATCAAAATGAATTGCATGTTGAGCTGACGCTTTATGCAGTGTTCGACTGTTTCCGGGATGTCTTCTGCATCTTCATAGCTGTCGTTTCACGTCCACGTTGATCGGCGTTTTCTTTTGCTGCATGGCTGCCCGATGTTCTCGGCGCGCTTGTTTTGTAGTTTTGGCGTCTGTAGCCTGATTCTCCGTAGGGGCTGCGTAGACTGGGTTCGACTGAAACTCGTCGGGCACATACTTGCGGACGGTTTGATTCATAGTGTACACTTTCTCCGAGTTGATGGGTGGAAGCGGTAGTGCCTCTAAGAATTGGCTAAACATCCTTTCAACCTTGGTTCCCTCCGTCAACACCTCACTCACTACACTCGTCCTCAGGTTTACTGTTGTGGCTCTGAGGCGGGCCTTCAGCGTCTTGAGCAAGCTGAATATCGTCTTCGGGTGTAGCGGTGGTAGTAATTTCGCTTGGGGACAGTGGGGTCAACGTTAGGGAGTACGGCATGGACTGCCCCGCATCTGGGGTAACATCGTGGAGGACTCGTTGGTGTGCAGCTTGTCGACATGGTGGTGGCTGGCAACGGAGATTGTTCTGTGAGCGTGCAAGTTCGGTTTAGTGACAGCTTGGATATTCAAAATACAAAAGCCGTCGTTTCTTGAAACTTCATTTAAGTGCGAAAAACAGTCGCTCAACTTTAATGGCGATTATCTCGATAACTCTTAAAGGTGGATTAGTATCATTGTGTCAGCCACAGACTCAAATGAGACTACGTCAAACATAAAATTACTAATGAACCTAGGTACGATTCGCGATTTAGGCTCTCCATTCGAAAGAGGAGAGTTTCCTCTTTCATTTAAGCCGTCGGACGTCCGTTTTGGTTCCGAAGGTGTCGAGAAAGAAGCCGCTGAAAATAATATCTCAATCTTCGACATGGAAACACAATGTTTTAGTTGTTGTTGGCTAAGCGTAAAATTTAGTGAGGAATCTAATTCTGGCGTCTGTTTAAGTTAATTCTAAGTCTAACCTGGTCAAAAGTGTATTTTTGGTGGGCAACTTCAAATCCTGAGGGGTATATTTTGAATTTTTTCTGAATTTTGACTTGTGGCCATAAGTAAAATTTTGATTATCCACTGAATATAAGTATCAAGCTGACCTACAATCGGCAGGAAGTAGAGAAATTTGTTGCGTCCGTCTCCCCTACGTTTGCGCTCCGCAGTAGGCGCCACCATTAGAGTCGCCAATAGAGTGTGCAGACTTGTCAATCGTTCTGTCTTCGACATCTGCGCCAACGATCTCAGCAACGATTCCAGCTCCTTCGCCTTCCCCTCCACGCAACGTTTCTGCCACGCATCCGCTTGAATGATATCGTTGACTTGCGATCGTAGATCGCAGTCCATCAAATAGATACTTATGTCCTCGACTTCATCTTCTTCATCAGAAGCGCTCTCTGACGCCAATAGCTCCTGATCACTATCACCAGCCTCGGAGTCAGGCGTAAATTTTCATCCGCACTATCGTCACGCTCCTCACTCTCACAGGACTCATTTTCATCCGGCACAAGTCGCTTTTCTTCGCCGGTGACGGCGCTGTCATCTTCAGACGACACGGGGTCGTCATCTGCAGCAACCTCAAGGTCTGCGTCGGAGCGCTGAGAAGCTGCAGCTACAGGGTCTGCCTCGCGAGGAGCTGCCTTTGACGGTGGGGTCTGCCGCGGCGACAGGCTAAGCGCTGCCTGCTCCTGCATCGCCGATAGAGAGGGAGAGTTTACGAATGAGTGGAGAGATCCTTTTGAAGCCGTTGATACACTCCGTTCAAATTTTTGAAAATGAAAACCGGGGTGTTTCTCGCAACCTCACTTCTGTACGAAATTTGGGAGCTCAACTTTAAGGTCGATTATCTCGATAACTCTAAAAGGCGCATTAGTAACATTATGTTTGCCGCCGTCTCAAATGAGTCCTCATCTAATGGACACCTCCCGACCTGTGGGCCCATCCTTAGCTGTACTTCTAGTCTACATTGTCCTCAACAGTCACTCTCCACACGTCGCACGCTGACGCCATACTGGATCTTTCTCCACTTAGCCAATCAAATATTCATACAGGCAGTCGAGCACAGCGGTGGGAAAATTTCCCGACCCCATCGTGTCACTGCTCGCGCGGTGTCCAACTCATGCAAGAGCTTGGCGTACAGGTCGCCCTTCTTGAAGTAGCTGAACAGGTCGTCAACAAACACCACGTCGCGCGAGGTCAGACACGTCGAGAACTTGTCGTCCTCGGAGCCCAGGTCGTAGGTGATCAGGGCTGTGGAAAAGATGATTGTGATTGTAAGATTGCCAAGATTGTCAAGCACAATAATTGATTGCAGCGATACATGTACTGTATAGTATATGTACATGCGGACAGCACAGATTTCTATACAAAAAAAACCTCGATGTCATATGAAAATATTTTATGAATCCATACAAATGCAAATCCTGTTAGGCATCATTACCTACTCTTCAATTGCCCCGTCGATGAAATTGTCGATGATGTCATCACCGTCGGCGATCGTGTCGACTATCACGTTCAAGCTGTCAAGTCACGCGACAATTGCTTCTGAGCGCTCCGTAGTGCAAGGTGCATCGTCACTGTCGGTGCAACTAGCACCTCTACTGTTCATTTCGGGGCTGTTGGGCTCATTGAAGGTCGAATTGTCGGTAATACGGGCCTTCACTAAGCCTTCAAACCCACTCACGACAACTCGAACGCCCAAATGACGCCACGCAGTAGTTGCCCAGGTGATGACTTCAGCACGCGTGGGTGCAATCAGCTTAAACGCTTCTTGCAGGATGCCAGACGTAAAATTTTGTAGTTGCACGGTCAATCTATCTACAGTAATGTGCGTCAATAAGGAACGGGGTGTCAACTAATATCCTACGAAATATGATATACAGCTGGAAGAGGGGAACGCAGTGGGTATTGACTTTAGTTAACAATAAGAAGCATTCCGACGCTATTGGCTGGAGCAGTATCCATTAAGGCATCTGATTGGTTAAGGTTCCACAAATCAGCGGGTGAATTGGCAATTTGAATTTCCTCTGTGAACTCGAACAGCCGGAAATGCCTGGTGCATTGTCAAAGCAAATCGATCACAATCCAATCTACCACTGGCAAACCGCCCGCCCGTCCCCCTTGCATCATGAGCTCCACCTCCAAGCCAAGATCCCGCCTCACTCAACTCCAGAAGATTTCCCTCGTCGAGAGAGCCTATGAATTTCCTTCCGCGAGCTAGCTCGATGGGCCCGAGTCGAGTTCTGTCTGTGCACGCTCCCTGGCAACACAACCATCAGCCGAATCGTGACTGGCAAAGCTTGCCTGCTGCGACAGCTACTCGACTGCCATCAGTACCGGTAAGACCAGCTACTTAACTGAATCAATACACTGCCCCTTCTTTTTTTGCCTTGTTGGCGCGTATATCCTTCCTAATTCTCTTCATATCAGGTGTTCCTTATTGACGCACAATACTGTACCCATGCCTGCCGCAGCCGCTGTTTCAGTGGTCGAAACCATGAAATATCCGCGGGCTGACAGACTGCTCAAGATAGAAATTTATTACATCAAGTTTCTTGCCGAAAGGTTCACAGTCCAGCTTGTACCTGCTAGGGCGTCGACCTTCGCTACCTGGGGCTCGCTTGCGTCCGCGTACCATGCTGCCTGAGCTTACCGTAGACTGATCTGGAATAGCCAGTCGCCCTCGTCGGTTTGTAGTGGTGTAAAAATAGCACTGTCCGCTTGTACAAATGGCTAACAGTAAAAAACCTCATGGCTTGATTAGTCCGGCTTCGAGTTTTGATTGGTAGTTACGGCTGTCCGGATGGATATATCGTCTGCATGTACATATGCTATACAGTATGTCAATCGCCAATCACAATCTCGATATTGCTCTTTTAGTGCTGTTAGAGCCAATCTGCCCAGCAGCTATTGCGTTCCGCCCACGCACGAATGCGGAAGCTGCAGACAGTAAAACGCATCGCCAAACTCAAGCAAAACGGATGCAACTACAGGCCAGTGCCTTTGCATGAACTACGTTGGAGCGGTTGCTACCGTATGTTGCAGCGCTTCGAGGATTTCCGACAGTACACGCACCTTTTCCGAGATGACTGTGATGTTGATCGCGACCTCCCCGCAGACGCTGCTGCTGATGATCTACGCCGTGTTGCATTTGTGGACCTCATTCCATCCGTGAGTGAGCAGAGAAATGTTTCTACACTGCTGGACGAAATGACCGCACTCGATGTGATTACGGGAAAGCTGCAGCGCCAAGATATGACAGTGGCAACAGTTCTCTGGATTTTAGATCCAGAGTCTTGGGGGGATACCATTTTGCCCAAAATAACCTTTTCTTTTGATACAGGTACGTAACCTAAAATAAACTTGGATATAGCGTCCCTTTGAAAAACCTGTGATCAAGATAATACCTGTTATATTACATGTAAAAACAATCCGGAGTTCTCATTATGGTCATATTCACCGTGAGATAACATAATTATATCATATATGTAATACATTGTAAAATATACTACATACAAACTTGAGGATAACCGTATTTTAATAATAGATATCCTATTGACACTTAGTAAAATTCAGTGAATGTTGACCGTAGCGACTAGGGAAGACATCAAAACCCAATAACCCAGAAATGTTGCACGAAGATAGTGGGTCAAACGAAGATAGCATCTCGCGGGTAATGGGTCAAACGAAGATAGTATCCTCGTGGGTTATACGACAGGGAACCATGCAGTGATAGAAATTGCCAGGCAGAAACCTTCCTTCGACAAATGAAGCAGCTCACTGTTGGTAAGCCTTACAATGTAAGATCGCAACAAAAGACGCTTTGCTGCTATACAGTCGAGCATGGAGCACTAACACATCTTACTGATATGGTCCTTCCTCTGTCGCTCACTGTCGTTGGGGTCCGTCGGCAGACGACGAGAGGATCCTTCATCATTATGACAAAGCATCAAGTAGGAGGACCCAATTTGGACTATTCGATACCAAAAATCCAGAGCTTCCCCGTGTAAAACACGGCATTAGTTATATATTTGGTATTGTTCTAGAGGAACATGATAGCATGGAGAAGTACCTATCATCGGACGCAGATAGCATCGAATTCCCAGCCTTTGAAAGTGGGTTAGCTAAACTTCAAGCTGGTGTGGAGCCGACCTTGAGCGCAGGGCTTTGAATCGTCTTCTCGCGACTCCGCGTCTCGCTACTCCGCAAGTTCACCCGCGTTCTGCACCCTTGGTGATCATACAGAAGTCCAAAAGGAAGCGTGCCGCTGAGGCGCTGGATGAGAAGATTAACAAAAAAAGCCCGAAAGCGCAGTGCACCCCGGTCTAAGTTGATCGATGTCAGCTGGGTTCCTGATACTTGCGGAAAACCTTGAGCCGCGAAACTCTCGAAGTGATCATGTTCTTAAAGCTGAACTGGGACCTAGTGACGCTCGTCGATGTATCAAAGGCGATCAAGCAATCTAAACACAACGGTGATGCAGAAGAGTGCAGTTCAGGACAACAGATTGCAATCACCGGCCCTTGGATTGCTAAGATTGCAATTATTGATTGTTCCAGCAAGAAGGTCCTCAATCAATATACAATCTTTATTTCCACAGCTCTGGTACGCGATGCGCAGCTCCACAGGCTTGGTCTTGGGCACCTCGTCCCGCTGTTTATTTTTGCTAGCTCCGTACGCAGCCAAGGACAAAGACATCAGACTGTAATGCCAACAAGCTGGATGAGTACTGGCTCGTTTGTAAGTATTCTCCTGTTGTCCTGATAATTTTGGTTTTACTGCGTCGCTAGCACAACTTTCCCTGCCACTTCCTGAATAGATAGGCTTACTTCATATGACTACTTACCAAAAATACTTGTATCTTTCACGCTCATTCTGTGATCTCTTCCCAAGAATATGGCGGAGTGGAAGTTCCTCAAGCCGTGGGGCCTTGTGCTCCGAGAGTGCATGGACCTCGACTACTATCCATGCATGCGTCCATCCCAGCGCGATGTCTTTGTGTTAGTAGTCTTCAAGTGTTCATTATCCCCCGACAATCGGCCTAAATCTGGATGGGAGATACAGCTACTCCACCAAGAGATCGAAGTGGAAGTCCCAGCCAGTCAAAGGGAGCAACACAGAAACTCCGAGAGGCCATGGAGCTCTTCAACATGTTGGCAGCCGTAAATAATAAAGTGTTCAAGGAATTGACGGCAAAGTACATGAAGGTGTCTGCCTTCGCAGAAAACCCAAAAGTGCTTTTCCCCGCCTGGTTGTTCAAGTTGAAGGGGGAAAATACCGTCCGCAGATCCTGAGACAACCCAGGCAGTAGTGGCGTGGGGGGAGTTGTTCGGCTGTTCAAAAGACCCGAGAGAGTACTCGGCGCAGTTTCGTCAAGCTATGGGCAAGTTGGAGGTCATTGGACTGGAAGGGCAGCGCTGGCTGTATCAATCGCTGACGTATGAAATCAATCGCAATCTTTTCTTCAGGGCTGTTGAGTTGCATGGACGTCAAAGCGCGGCTGTTTTAGAGACAGAGCGCGAGGCTACAGCAACGACGAACCAATTTTCGTGCCATTTGAGCAAGTTCTTCAGCTTTAAAGCCCCACCAGCTGTGCAGTTGTGTGCTGTGAACGATACTGCCGAGATGGTTGAAGCTTGGAAACGGCTACCTTCCGTTCCTTTGGATGAATCGGTCATCGACCGTATGGCTTGGCTGAGCTCGCCGTATATTAATCTAGAGAATGGTGCGAGTCTGAGTGTGTATGAAATAGCCGCAGCCTTCTCTCGAACGGATCCGAAGTGTTTCAGGATCCACATGCACTATGCTGGAGAACGTGTCGAGGGGATGGCGATGGTGAATTTTGGATTCCTGATATCTGGACTAGTTTGTGGTCGGTCACTGTGCGCACCAACGAGTGAAAGTGATGGCTTGACAATAATTGAAGAAGGGTAAGGGAGAGAACTAGAATTACTATTTCAAGCTGCTCCCGATGCAAGGCATATTGGAATCTGCAGCGCCATTGCTGACGCGCGCAATCTCGAGAAGTTGTCAATTGGCAGATGGGTTAATCGTAACAACCCCACCAGACCTGTTCGCCATGCGTATTGGGGCTGGTTGGCTTATGCAGTGTGGAGCAAAGCGTCGAGGTGTTCTGTTCGGGAATTAAATATTCGGGGTATGGATT
The DNA here is from genome assembly GCA_024679135.1 of Phytophthora foliorum. Taxonomy (NCBI): domain Eukaryota; phylum Oomycota; class Peronosporomycetes; order Peronosporales; family Peronosporaceae; genus Phytophthora; species Phytophthora foliorum. Next base: position 16,145 of record JAHWLE010000252.1, on the reverse strand, counting down.
TAAATGAACGTGGCGTGGCAGCATTCAAGGCAGCGCTGAAGGAGAACTACCCAGAGCCAGAACCAGATTCATCGCGTGCTCCACAGTACGGATACGTTAACCTTGAGGCGGGGCTCCAACTTCATACTCGTGGGTTGGGAGAAGCTGACAATACCAGCTTCGTCCTGCTACATGATTTCCGCTGCCGAGCACTATATGACCCCATTTCAATGCATGAAGAGGCGGATGTCGTAGTCCCTGGACATGGAATTTGCAGGGTAACGCTGAGTGATGCTGGGAATACGTTTGTTCGTGATCGTGGAGGAAAGTCAGCCTTTCAAACTAGGACTATGGTCAAAAGAGCCTCTACTATTCGATCATTGAAGCTGGCTTTCTCGGAATCTGAAAGTGGGTCTAGGATGACGAATTTGCTGCCCCTAATCGGAGAGATGCTCACTTCTCTAAAGATTGGTATGATAGCACCTAGTCATACCGAGGTGGATCTGAGCGGTCTCAAGCAGTTGGACTTGAAGTATCCGAATGACTTGGTCACTTTTGAGACCTGCTTGAAGTGCTTGAATGACAACACACAACGAATGTCGCGAGAACTAGTCGAGTTAACTATTCGGCTGTCCGCAGTGCAGGTGACAGCGTTTCAAGTTGCTGTAGATGAGCTGAAAGAACACAACGGCAAGTTTCTGCCTATTGCGAAAGAGAAGTTTCCTCTCACGTCAAAGGCTGCAGTTATCAGTGTGGTGAAAACTGGGAATGGGAGGAAGCGTGCTGTGGGCTACTCGAAGGGTATCCATATTTTGGATGAAAACATTATGATGTTGATTTCTGGGTACGCGGCGACACCTGAGCAACCCGTTCGTGTAGTCCAAGAGTAATAAGATCAAGGGTACGTGAGAGCCCAAAACTTGCGTTGAATTCGTGGATTTCAGATTGTCTTGAATAAATAATGTGGTTCTGGTTTACGTGTCCTTGGAAAGCATTTCGACTATTAACATCACGGAGAGTGCTGTACGCATTGCGTACCTACCCACGGGCATCGTTCGCGGCCGTAAAGGGTTAATAGACCTAGAGCATGATCAATGCTATTCAATGATTAAGCTATTATCAATTCAAAATACATGTAAGCACTAGCCAACTCACACCGCTGCACCGATACCTCGAGCACTAAGGACTCGTTGGTACCAGCTGTGCTCCAAAACTTTGTACATCTCTCCAATCTTCAAAATCGTCACACGATACCCCACTTCACGACATGAGCTGTATGGTCTTTTCATACACAAGGAACGTGACCGCACTGACAGGGAACGCTCTAACCATGGTCGCCCCGAATCCCTTGAAGAAGAAGCCTAGTCCCTCCTGCGCCATCCCAGTCCTCGCAATCTCCGCCATCGACATTTGCTTCCCCCCAAGTCTCTGACCCTGAACCCGACTCTTGACCACATCCAAAGGCAAACACATCGCCCACGACAACATTCCTGCAAGTCCCCCCGCCGTCATGAGTTTCAAGTCCGTCTCGTTCTCCCTCTTCCCCTGAGTCAACCCTCTTTTGGTCGCTTCATAGCACCAGAAGTAGACTCCAAAAGAAGGCACGTCTCTCAATAGGCAGATCTCCCAGCCACGGAATAATGTAGCCATCCCATATTTCCTTAAGATCGTACTGCCTGCAGCTAACGACCTGTGTTCATTGCCCATTGCCCCCGTCTGTAACTGGATCTTGACGTGCTCGGAGGGTGCCGCAAAAACCACTTGGGCCAATCCTGCACTGGATCCTGCAAGAAAGTGCCGAGTGTTGGTCAGCGGCTTGTCGTCCTGCTGCAGGACGCGCACCATTTGCCCCTGGACGCCAAAGATCACGGCGTTGATTGGCGCGTTGCTCAGGACGGGGGACAACACGCCCCGGAACAGTCCTGCAGCCCCGTCCGAGCTCAGGACGCGTCGTAAAGTGCGCAGGACGCCCGTTCCAGCCTCGCGACTGGTCTGCAGCTGCACCTTGATGGTATCCAGAGGGTGCCCGGTCACGATGCCCACCACGCCCCCGATGGTGCCGGCATTCAGGTCCTTGGCGATGTCCACCCACTCCATCGGGGCGGTGGCAGGGTAAGGTGGGTTTTTTCAAGGTTTGTGATGAGGGAATATCTCTGATAGTACTATTTGGGTTGTAAGTGGTGGAAACTACTATCGAACTGGTATAGTTGTTTGGCTGGGAGTGCAAAACCATGCTACTATAGTAGCTATTATCTCATCAGAAGATCAAAAATAATATCTGATTACTATCTGGTTTCGTTTTCGTTTTTCAGTGATGTCACTTAGTTATACTACGGTAACGACATCCTATGTCATCCTATCACTAGCCTTCGCCAGGTCCAAGCTTTCGCTTCCCCGTATCTTGCCGGCGGCCTTACTGGCATCCTTGTACCTTCATCCTGTGGGCTGGTCTTCAGCATTTCCAGTACACCGGTTTCAGGTGGGATGCCTTTGGCGGTTTATGTCGCCGGTGGTGCTCCACCACTTGGGCATCGTCACCAATAATGTGGAGTGGTTCGTGACCTTTTCGGGCGCATTCCAGCAGCCCTGCGAGCTACCCGAGGTTGCCCGCTGTGGGGGTGGTGATGCATAGACACATGCGCCAGCCAACACACCTCCGCATCAGCTCCTGTGGGCAACGTTCGTAGTAGGATGACTCCGCAACCAGCCTGCCCTGCCTTGTCACGGGTCCTTCCGCAGAAGTATATCTGGTTGCGTTCCTTCTTGTACACGAAGAGTCATTTGTGCGAGATAATCGAAGGACTTGAGCGAAAGTTATTGCTTTGTTGTCGTCAGGAAGTGTTAGACGTTTAATTGGAGTCGACAGAACACTGTATAATCTTGAAGGCACGATCGATTAGAGTTGGGGTGAATCTAACATTACACCTGCATAATGTCATGTCGTGTCTTTGAACTGCCGTCACAGGTATGTTGCTGTCACTCGCCAACAACAATTGCAGTCGAAGACAAAATATTTCTTCAGAATGGGTACTTGCTCTTAGCCTTGCTTCCCATTGAATCATACATTTCAAATTCAAAATTCACTTCCAAATCCGCCGGCTATCGCTCACGACGTTTCGTGCGGCGAATATAGCCACAACCTGGGCGTGGAAGGGCGTAAAAAAACCCGGTGGATACAATCTTTAAGATATACAAAGGGTCGCTCAAGGAAACCACCGCTGGGAGCACGTCGAGCACAGCGGGAAGGGCCGAGGGCTGGCTAGACAAGAGGGAGAGCAGTCCGCACGGTTACAAGGTTATCTACTGATGATGGAGAACAAAACTAATGCGGCAAACGAGTGGAGGGCGGCCGGAGGAGCTAAAGGACGTCAACCTCGGGAAGGAAAGGAAAGTGGAGCAACGCGGCAGCGCTCAACGACGAACAAACAGAGCGGAAGGAAACTATCGCCCCAACGGCAAAGGCTGGTAGAAGGGACCAAGGAAGTGTATGTGAAGACCCCAGGAACCAAGCCAGGCAGTACGGGTATGGGAGACGGAAAGGTGGTTTTCAAGCAATTGCGAAATTACCTGTTAAGCAAAGCACCCAAGGAGTATGTGTAAGATACCGTACTCAGGCTGGCGGACATGGCGTGAGAGCGCAGATTCAAAGAGTATTGGGGGCAGCTGAAAGGGAAGGATACAGGGCTGACATCTGAAAACGAGAAGAAGAAATGGACCGACGTGATACCAGAGAAGCTGGAGATGAAGTACGGTCGACTTCGGAGCTATTGGAACAAACGCAAGGCGGAACACGCACAGCGACTGAAGCAGATGATGCGCACGTTAATCATAGATGAGCATTGTAAACAATGGGAGTTGGAGGAGAGATTGCGGTTCTTCACTTTCGTGGACTCGGAGACTACAATGGCAGAAGAAGGAGAGCACAAGATAGAGAGCAAACCAACCTCGTACCTTGGGGCGGTGGCTAAAGGGATGAACAATGAAGAGACCACGGAATCGGCTGAGGTGAAAAGGCTCTATGAGCTATGCATGACCCCGATGGAGACACTAGCGGTGCCAAGACAGCGAACGCCAGATGAGGACAAGGCGCTGTTGATGATACTCACACACGAGCTGGAGGTACCCCAGCCGTCGCGGGTTTTAGCGCAAACTATGACGGGAAACGAGATAGCAAAGTTCATTGACATTTTCAAGGCGATCAGGTATCCCCTGTACGCACACCTAGCGCCAGGACAACGGTTTGGAGAGAACCTAATCAAGCACGTGCTACTAGCTCAGATACATATGGGAGCGGAGGCTGCAGCCTCACAAAAACAGGAAATCGAGAATCTGAAGGCGGACCTCTCCAGGATATCGCTTGACATAGATACACGCGTGCTAACAGTCTACTTCAAAGGAAAGAAGACAGCACAAAAATGGAGTGGTTGGCAATTGCCACTAGCGATGAAAATGCTGCCACTTATTGACTACGACAGCCAGAGAGAGGCAGCAAAGATCACGAACGCAAGCGTAAAGTTGGACTATTATAGACTAACTGCGGTGCTGCGGTGCGGTATGATGACGTCGACAGACCTGCATTGGATGTTAACAGCCAAGATGGGTTTAAAAGTGCATACAATGGCACACGCAGAAACCCAGGATGCAGGGATGAATGACAAACAATGGGTTGTCGATATTAGAGCCTCGGCATGTCCTACGAAGCTGGGACAGATCGGGTATGTAACCATAGGGGAGGTAGGGATTCTAATCCAAAACCAAAATGTGCACATTAACTGCCCCTGTTCGACATGTGGATCTCCGGAGCACCCAGCCAAGTACTGTCGAGTGGTACCGGCAGACATTGCAGAATGCAAGAACAAGCACACAATGAGGATGACAGGACAAATGCCGTCGGTCTCCAAGAAGCGAAACGGGTTAAGTCCCAAAGTGGTTGTCCCAACAACAATTGAGCAACTAAATCGGCTGCTTCAGGGGAGCGAAAGCCAGATGGAGGAGCAACGGCAGCCGAGAGAGCGATCGCCAAGCAATGGAAGGCAACAGCCGGAGAAAGCAGATCAAGGCACAACAGCAGAAAGGTCGGGTATTCCGCTCGAGTGGGAGCAGCATCGACCGCCAGCGCCAGACACAACGCAGGCTACTAGCTCTGCTTGCCAGCCCATCAGAAATGAGAGGATGGAGAACAGAGCAGACGACAACAAGGATGAGGTGAAGTGACTCACCTGCGACCAGGTCAAGCTTCCATCGATGGGAAGAGATCGCGCCTGAGGGATCGGACCAGGAGGGTTGGGGTTATCTTCAGATATGTCCGAGTGATGTCAGCGCCCGACTTGGTACCACAACGGTGGTACAGGTAATTTTATTTTCCTGGTACCATTATTTCGGTACATGCGATCATCGGGACACGTGCGATCATCTGAACAGATGCGATCATCTGGACACATGCGATCATCTGGACACCTGCGATCAGATCGACATGGTACCGCCACTGGGGTACATCCGGGTCAGATGGATACTGGGTACAATGGTACTATCACTTCGGCACAAGATCAAGGTATACAGATTGAAGTTCAAGGTATGATGTGCAATCGTTGGACACGCAAGCGGGATGGGGATAGAAAGAAGGATCTGTAGGGCTTTTACCCTTTGAATAAGAGACTTGAATTTACCTTGCAAGACACAAGCGGCGTTCCTGATTTCCGGGGAGGGAGGTATATTGGCCCACCCGACGAAGGACCTGCTTATCGATCAAGAGGACGCCACCACCACTGGATAGCTTGGCCAGGGTGCGTTTGGACACGTTCGTCTCTCACTCAAGACCCCGCCAGAGGAGGCGACAAGCAACGAAAAGGGCTTCAAGGAGTACACCCAAGGACACCCCCAGTGATCAACTCGACCAAGACTCAATCACCTACACCGGACGACCGCGTGAAGCATATCCGTGCGGTCGCCACCCTACCTTTCCCTGGAAGGAGCAGTCCAGCTCCCCACATCCAATCTTGACCACAAGCGACCCCCTCTCGAGTCCACCTAGAAGAGCGTAACCCGCCCAGCCGTCGGGTACACAAGGTGAGCTACAAGGTACACGATCCGACCGGATCAACGGAGTACCCCCTCCGACAGTCGGCAGTTCGGGCGACCAGTTGGCAAGCAGTGGATCGCATCAGCAATTTTGTGATCCCGCTCCGCCACAAAGATGACAAGGCTCACCCAACCAGAACGGAGGAAGTTTCCCCCAACCCGAGCTCGAACACAGGACTAAGAAGCCAAGATGATTCCACAAGCAAGAGCGGCAAACTGGGACATACAGATGAAAAGGACGATGTGAACATGGGGGATTTGGAGGAGAGGGCACGGGACCCACCGAGTCACCAGGAACACTTCAGCAGAGGACACGAACAACACAGGAAGGAGCAGTCACCGTTTGCGCGGAAGATCACCAACACGGAGGACACTAAAAGCACCTTGGAGGGAAGGATGGATACGGAGACGACGAATGAGCAAAGCATCTACGGAACAGGGTGCAGTCACGACTCAGACCACAACAACTGACGGAGAAGATGTGCAAACGGCGGAGACAGAAGGACGGCATCAACCAGTGCGAACTCCTTCAGTCTCCCCAAAGCGCAGAGCACCCGATACCTGGAAAGCTGGCAGGAAGGCCACGGGAGACTCATCGACGACGACAGAAGGGAGGAATACACGGAAAAGAGAAGGAGCAGCTAGATCCATGTCGCCGCTCAAAGGTTCAGGCAGCGGGCAGGATCAAGGAGGAATGGTGGCAATGCAGAGCTACATACACCAATCCCTGCAAATCATTCAGGAGGAGATCTCGAGCAAAAGGAGCACAGATGAAGGCACTGACAAGGGCACACACTTCGCGGAGGTGAAGGACGACAACGACCGCAGACCCGAAATGACACACACAGCAGAACTGACTGAGGACGGGGGGCAGACAGATTCGTCACAGGATTGTCAATATGTGGGTTCACGCCCGGCCACAGACAAGGGCATTTTACTGGAAACACTGCTGACAGAATTGAACGGTTCGATCACTGATGTGGCGGGGAATGGACAGTGCGGGTGGCTGGCCTTTCACGCGGCGCTTACCAACTCAACCAGTGGCCACATACCGCCCAAAGCAAAGACAGTCAAGGCAGCAAACGAACTCAAGAAGGAGGTAATGAATGGGGTGATAGCGAATCTGAGGGACGAAGTGACGCTACACCCGCAAATCCTAGCAGCAGAATTAGCAGCGAGTGGCAACACAGCGGCAGCGCAAGCAAGCTGGGACAGCCAAATTCAAATCTTGGCCAGCCACTACGCAGAGCAACGAAGGAGATCGGTCAGCGTAGAAGCGAGGCAAGAGCTATGGGTTCGAACAGCGCACATTAAGGCCATGTCGATGCACGTGCGAGAAGAAATCTATGTCCTAGATGCTAAAGAGAGTGGAAGTACACACGTACAGGCCTACGCCTATCAAGACAGGAAATTGCGCACAGGAGACGCAGTGGAGACTGGGACGGTAACCACGTTACGGACCGAAGACGCGGTGAGGAGACTTAAATCGTTGCTGGAAGTGGGCAGCCTACCGATAGTGATCGTCCTAAGGTGGAAGGACACCGGGAATCACTTCGAGGCGGTGACGTACAAGCAAGATAGACACAGACGCTATGTCGATCAGAAACCGAAGATGGACGAGATCAAAAACCGAGTGCTCACACAGTATGGCGGATGGCCGCTCGACAGGGTGCCCTACGACAGCTACAAGAATGCGGTGGCGGCAAAAAAACGAGCTCTCAGCCATCACGAAGGCGGCAAAAAGGCGAGAGGAGCGCGAGACACTTCCGTAACACCGTCTAACCGCACGCAGGCGAGTGAGGACTTAGGCGACAGCGAGGACGATATACCAGAGAGCGAGATGGAGCGAGAAGAAGACGCCACCGAGAAGGGGGGATCGCAAACACAAGGACAAAGTGGAAAGTCCGCACCAGATGGGGAGACAGAGGATAACGCCATTGTGAGTGAAACGATCACGTCAGCACACAGCGGAGACGGAATGGGCACAGACGCCGTTACAACCCAAGGTGCTAACCCCACTTCCCATCCACGAGATGGGGCGCGAAAAGAAGGCAAGAATGAGCAGAAGATGGATAGGAGGCGCGGAGCCAGCACAGACATTTAAAATGGGGAGATCGCCGCAACAGGACAAGGGAGGGGCAGACTCTCGAGACAGCAATGCAGACAGAGGACAGGCACGTTTAACGAGCTTCTTTCCCGCCATTACGAACGGAGAGAAGCAAATAAATGACAGAGAAAATTTAAAAAGACATGGAAGAACAATACGAGCAGGACGGAAGCGCCAACAACGACAACGGCGTAGAGCAACACTAGACCAAAGCAAGTTTGACAGAACAATCGGAGTGGCAACATACAACATAAGGGGGCTGGCGACGCCCTTGCACGAGTTAGGAAGGCACTTGAGAGCAGTGCGAGAGAACACAGAGCGTGGACAAAAAGGGACTTAATCTTCTTACAAGAAACCCATCTCACAGAGACGAAACACAGCCCAGCGACGGCGCAGTATGCGGCACTCTGGGGTTTTAAACACGCAGTAGCTCATACTAAGTCTGTCTGGGCGTCTGGACAACAACAACGACGTGCGGGGGTGGCCATCTTAGTAAACCTGTACGGAGCCGTCAAACATGTGAATCCATGGAAGATGGAGATATGGAGCGAAAACTTGATAATGGTGACGGGAGAAATAGGGGGAGTGGGTTTTCTGTTCATCAACGTGTACGCTCCATCGGCGGGAGCTGCCAGAGTAGCTTTCTACAACCAGCTCAAATTAATTAAGCTACCAGAGGATCGGACAGTGATTTTTGGAGGAGATTTGAACTGTGTTACTCAGCACAGAATTGATCGCTATGGAAGCAGCCTGAGAGAGGACATAGGAGCTAAAGGATTACAGCAGTTTGTGGAGACCAATGGATTAGTGGATACAGGTTTTCAAAACATGCCAACTAAATACAACAAGAAAGACAGAAGAGAATATGCGGACAAAAATCACACGTACAAGCACACGGGAGCAGACGGCAAAATAGTGACATCTCGCATCGATAGGATCTACATTACGGCGGAGGTAATAAAGCTCATCAGAGGAGTGACAGTAAAGGAGGCCCCATGCCATTCAGACCACAGGGGAGTCATATTGGAAATACATCCGCCGACAGGAGTAGTGCGGATGCGAAAGAGGCCGGAGGTATATCCACCGTCTCACTATGCGCAGGCCGCCACACAAGCATGATAGCAGAGACGCTAGCGCAACTACAACAACATCTCAACAACACGGAAGGCGGCGACTTAGCGGTAGCATGGGACACCTTCAAGGCATCAATGACGAAAGAAATGATGCAATTTAAGGTCGCAGCGAGACAACGAATGACCCACGGTTTTCGGAAGAGCATACGCAGACTTAAAAAGAAGCTGAACATATACAGCTATACCGAAGAGGGAGCGGAGCAGCAAAGGGCAACTACATTGGTGGAATTGAGAAAACTACAAGAGGAGAGGGGAAATCTGCGGCTGAAGATCCTGATTAACCAAAATGCATGCAGCACTCGGGCCTCAACGAAGCATTTCTTTCGCAGAATCTGTACCAAATTTGGGGATAACGCAATCCCTGCGTTCAAATCACGAATAATTTCCTCTAAGTGGGGGCCTCATGATAAAGCAGACATTCTGGCAGAAAATTGGGCTCCCATTTTCAACGGATCGGCAGAGGAGAAGGAAAGCATCGGTCGATATCTGGATCGCCTAAAAGGGAACTGGGATTCACTGGAGATGGAGACATAGATGACGACATCACGGAGGAGGAAGTCGCAGCAGCGATAAAAAAAATTCAAGAGGGCAAAGCGTGCGGACCTGATGATATTAACAATGATTGGTATCAGGACAACTGTGAGCAGGTCGCGCCAATACTAGCGAAGTTGTTCAATTCATGTATGGATAATGGCAATACGCCAACGACTTTCTTGGACGCTTTCATATTCAGCATAAGCAAAGGAGGCGACACAAGTGACCCGCTAAATTACAGACCAATAGCACTGCTGAACATCGACTACAAGTTGTCCACGCGGATATTGGCATGGAGGGTAAGAATACATATCTAAAGGTTAGTACACAGCCACAGTTCGGGTTCGTGCCGGGAAGAACGATACACGAAGCTATCGATCTACTGGAAGCAGCCAAAACTTTCTGTCAGGGGGGAAAATATTGAGCCGAGCGCAAGTGTTGCTATTGGATTTCACCAAAGCGTATGACTCATTGAATAGGGAGTTTCTCATGGCAGTGCTCAAGGCAAAAGGTTTTCCGCCCAAGTTCTGTGCGGTGGTAGACGCAATTCATACAGGAACGAAAGTGCAGTTTGTGGCAATGGGAGTCTCTCGCAACCGACATCGATCACAAGTGGAATCAGGCAGGGGTGCCCTTTAGCACCGCTACTGTTCATCATTGCAGTAGACTTATTATGTGACGAAGTTGAAAATGACCTCACGCTCAAAGGGATCAGACTTAGGGCGACAGACGAGGAGATGGTTTTGCAGGTGGCAGGATACGCCGATGACACAGCAATCTACATTGCAGACAAGGCACAGCAAGCCAGTGTCATTGCAGCCGTGGCAAGATTCTCCAAAGTCTCCGGCCTCAAAGTCAACGTAAATAAATCGGCGGCGATAGCATTAGGACAGACAGAGGAACGGGGCACAGAAGACATAGTGACACCACTTGACGAAGCACTGCAGGACGCAGAGGGACAAATAGTCAAGGAAGTAGATTGTACCAGGTACCTGGACCACATCGCAAGAGTGGACAACACAACGGACGAAGTATGGACGAAAGCATATGCGGCCCTGACCGTACGGCTGGCACTAGCGGCAGGGGAAATGAACTCAGTCCAGCAAAGGGCGATGATCGCCTCAGCAATTATTATTCCGAAGTTGCTGTACGTGGCTCGTCATGCGTGGCCGTCCGCCAACAACATCAAGAATGCTGACAAGCGCATCAGAAATTTTGTGTGGATATCGAGTTTCGCGCTACCCAACAGGACCCCAGCTGGATGGATTAAAGCGGAAGTGGCAGAAACAGCCCCACACC
>JAHWLE010000251.1:0-29781 GCA_024679135.1 Phytophthora foliorum | reverse complement strand
CGCGGAGCCATTTTCAAGCTGCTTAAGCGGCATCTTCGCCACGCAGGCGCACGCGGCGCTGGAGCGCGTGCGCGGCAGCAAACAGGCCGCCAAAGTGAACGAGCATGGCTACATTGACCGCGCCTTCTACGTGGAGGCGCTGAGCGAGCTGCTGACCGGAGCTACGGACATTATGAACGCCGTGGCGGACGTTACAGGGGACGCACAAGTGCTACGACAAGTGCTGGGGCCTGTGCACGCGTCGTGCGCTGATATCGCACTGCAAATGGTGCAAATGTACGCGCTGGATGCGCGCATGGTGGCGTGGGAACGACGCGCCAATGCACAGGCGCAAAAAGACCCGAGACAGGCGCTGCCGGTTGCCGACGTGGAGGCGGACGAGAGTCTGCAGATGATGGACTTGTTCCTGGACGAGCTGGCGTTTATTATCCGCGTGCTTGTGAGCTATACCGCGTTTCTGGCGACGGTCTGTGAAGGACTGGGACAGCAGGATGGGAACGAAGGCTTTCAGGTGAAAGTGCAGGAGCTTAGTGGCGTGTACTTGGTGCTGGAGAGGTTCTATGTGTTCCAGTCGGTGCACAAGGCGACGGCGATTGCCGAGCCCCAGGAACTGGAGCAGGGTGTCTACGTGTCGAGTGTGGTGGAGGATGTGTCGTTCGTGCTGAACAAGGCGTTCTTCAGGGCCTCCCAGTGGTAAGTTGAAGACCGAGTGCCTATCGACGGCGAGTTTATTGACTTATCTTGCTGGGGTATGCTTGTTGCAGCATGAATTATCATACAGCCCTTTCCATCGTGATTGCACTGGTGGACGCGTTGGAGTCGCAGTATCTGCCAGCTATCCTGGCATTGCCGAGTCGACCGTGCGTAATCCCGCTGAGCCCCATCAATGCAGCTTCTGCCGGGGTTAACGGCAAAGATGACGTGCTCGACGACGATGCCGAAGGTGGTCAAAACGAGGTATCCTTCTCAGATATGCTACTCCAGGCAGTGGATGAAGATCTAGAGCGGACACTCCAGGAGGAAGCCAGGCTCATCATGACTATCAACTCTGCCTACATGAGCGGCGAATTTGTGCGTGCACTGCAGGACAAGATCGACGAGTATTCTCGCGTCGGTTTCCCTAGTGATGCATCCATCCTCGAGTGCCTGCCCACCCCCATCAACGACATGACTGAGGCATTCCACTCCATTGTTTCTAACGAAGTGCAGGAAGTGCTGTCCCGATCGCTGCGCAAGCGGTTGTTGCAGGTGATTCAACGACAGATGGACGAGCAGTTGAAATACGTGCTCACATCTGCCGAATATGATGCGTTTGGCTCACGCGGCTCACCCTTGTTGCGGCTAATAGAGCAAGAGGTCATGAAGAACCGTGAACTACAGCGCTATGAGCGTGCGCTATGCAGTACCCCTTTCGAGGATCTGGTTGAAGCAGTTACGCAAGATTTGACTTCCTGTTTGGAGCACGCGCTGCTCACGTCCAAGAAGTCTTGCAACGATTTGGGTGCACTGCAGCTTGAGCGTGAGGTGACTGATATACTAGCTCGTGTATCGACGCTCGTGCCCCATAAGAGTCTGCGTGCAGCGTTCACGCGTCTTTTCCAGGTGGTGTTCATTTTGAACCTCATGCAGCCCTCGCACGTGCTGGATTATCTTGCCAGTGTGCGAGAGGAGCTATCTCTGGAGACTATTGGGACGCTCTTGCGCATGCGTGTCGACTTCAAATCGCAAGACGTTACGCGCGCAATCGACCAAATGACAAAGGTAGATGCAAAGGCTGACACAGCAAAGTCTGGTCGCTCGTCGTAGCCGGTATCCTACCACACAAGTGAGTGTACGATTCCTGTTGCCCCGGATTTGAAATTGTTGACTGGTGAATTCGGATTTGGACGATGATAGAGATAAATGGAATTTTCTTTCACAGAGTGTCCGCATCGTCGACACATGCATGTACTGCCAACTCTTACAGCAATGACGAAGACGCCGACGCTACTTCGATATCATCTTAACAGTCCTTTCCGGCTGCGCAGTTCGAATGTAGAGCATGCATCACAACAACTGAGTCGTATTTTTTTAGATAGCGAAAGCAGTATTTCAAAGTATGTAGCTGTACCAAGGCTCAGGGTGCCGAGTCAGTGTCAACAAAAACAGAAATCCTCCTATTGGGGACTTAGATCTTCAGCAGCATTTCTCATGCGACTTCCATCTTCGACGCTGCATTATCCTCGGGGAAAACGAAATCAGGATATGTAGCAAACTGGTCGATGCTCTAAGTTATCGCTTTGCTTTTTTCTATATGTACGGTGGCATCTGCTTGTGGTTAGACAATTCAGGTTCTTGCTCAACGTGAGCGTTGTGGTTGATACTTCAACTAACGTTCTCCCAAATAATTTATCCAGCGATATGAATGTGTGATACGTTTTTGGTGGCAACGCTCCACAGCTCCGAGAAAAGATTGCTCGTCTTGCACTTGTACCGTGGCACACCGACAGTTTCTTCTGGAGGTCACACTTGCAGTGCCCACAATCAACACGTTGTGGCCATCCACGGCTACCATTGGATGTGACTGCATTGAACGAGTTCAACCAGGAATGAAAGGCTCATCTGACCTCGTCTGACGGAGAAGCTTTGCCTGTCCTCGCGATGGACGACGGCAACCATCCGCTGAATGGGGGCGAACACGTCGAAGTCCCGCTGCTCGACGCAACCGAGTTCCGTTTGAGCTATGAAAACTGCGTCAACGCCCCCAGACATTGAAGTGAAATGCACACCGTGCGCTTCTTCACGACCAAAGCTCTTGCCGTCCAACGGCATTCAGGATTAGATTAATAATGCTGCGTTCGGGCGCAGCACCGCGATGGCGTGCGAGATACTTGTCGCACAGAAGATCTGCTCTTCGGCTAAGTTGTCGTCCACTCATCGTTAGCACTGCTCGTCCAGCACAAGCCCCCTCGACCGGACAAGCTTTTGCAGTCGTGCGTACAAGAAGGGTGATAGAGGTAGATCACATTCAAGCGCCACTCGAAACGATCGATGTCAAAACTTAGGGCTCAGATTCAAATGCAGCGTGTAGACGGCGTACAAGAATGGACGCCACCGTCGTCGGTGAGGATTTAGCGCGTTTATAATCGCCGATAACCGTCACGATGTTGAAGGCGAGCGGCGAAACCTTAGCGCGCTTCCCATTGGCTAGCATGCGGGTTCCGAAACTAATTTAATTGGTCAACACTGGGGTTCCGAATTGGAAAGCTAAAGTGATTGGTCGGGAGGTGGGTTCCGAATTTTCCGTGGTAACCGCTACAACTTCAATATATGGCGAAGCAGCAACAGCACTCAATGGCTGGTACATCGATAGTGAGCTCAGAAAGCGGCGCCAGCGACGCGCACGTGCGAGGAGCCACACCGAAATGCTGCATCGCATGACAACGACGCTCGGGTGCTCGAGGCCGGACTCTTGGGGCTGCCGAGACTCACTCATTCTCCAAATTTCCAAGTGCTGAGCAGACCAAACGACTTTCAGTATGGATGCCCAGGTAGTCATTTCGCTGCTGATCCTCGCGCTCCTGACCTGCGGCGTCATTTATGACGTCGAGTTGAGTCCCCAGGGACGGAAGCTACACTCACGCAACTATCGGTGAGACCACCCTAAAACTTTACTCGTGTTATCCTTGGCTGACCTTTTGATGGTCTAGATGGCGACGACTACAGAACTGGTTCCCCATGGGGGTGGCCTACGCTGCCTTCTACATGGCCAGATACAATGTATCTGCAGGCAACGTTCCGTCTGTACGCAACCGACTTGGCTTCTCCTCCGTCTACATGGGCTGGTACGTTTCATTAGCTGTCTTTCGGTGTTTGTACTTGTGCAAAGTCTTTGACTTAGTCTTTGTTCATGCTATTTTCCAGGGTCCTCTCAGCAGGCTCATGGGCGTACGCTATTAGTGCCCCCTTCACTGGGCAGATCACCGACCGTATCGGAGGCAGGAACGGCATGGTCGTCGCCTGTGTTGGGGCAGCACTTTGCAACTTGACACTCGGCATGGTGTTTCTCAGCAAGGGGTCTCTTATGGTGAAGGAGGCCCTCTTCGTTGTGTTCTACGCCGCGAATGTGCTGATGCAGGGCTTTGGCACCAGCGCCGTCGTGAAGATCAACGCGGCGTGGTATGTGGAGAGTGAGCGCGGGGTGTTCGCTGGAGTATTCAACACCATGTTGACGAGTGGGTATTACTTGTCGCTGGGCACCGGCAGCAGCATCATTGAGTCGCTGGGCTGGGCGTACGTGTTCATCCTTCCTGGCGGAGCGCTCCTTCTCATGTCGGTCGTTATTCTATCATTCGTGAAAAGCTCGCCAGCCGACACGAACCACTTTTCGGCAGACCAGCTACCGACGTGCACGACGCAGCTTGAGGTAGACCCTCAGTGTATGTCATGCGGAGAAGGCGCAGTGGAAGAGGTTCTCACGCCCAAGCAGCAGATGAAGCAGCATCTGAGAAATCGGACCTTCCTCGGATACCTCGCTGCCTTGTTCTTCCTGTGCTGGGCACGTGACGGATTCCTCAATTGGTTTCTCTCATTCTTCGACGATGTGCGTTCGGAACCCCTTACGTCTAGCGATACGGCTATCATTGGTGGTGCCTGGACGATAGGAGGTTTTGTCGGGGGTATCCTCTGCGGCTGGATCAGTGACGCTGTCTTCCACTCCGACCGAGTCATGCCGATCTTCATATTTTCCATTCTACAAGCCGTCGTCCTCGGTGTCATCTACTTCATCAGCTCTGCGTGTAGCGTGGTGGCTCTCGGAGCTCTAACGTTCCTTTCGAGCGTGTTCATTTTGGGCAACTACACGCTCCTGAGCTACACAGTACCGACGGATCTGCCTCAAGACATCGCCGCTGGGGCTACCGGCATCATGCATGCTGTCGGGTACTTTTCGACTGGACTCTCCAGCGCCATTATGGGTAACGTCATTGATGGTGCTGGCTACCTCGTATGGGCGCTGTCTCTGGTGGTGGCATCGGTCTTGTCGGGTGTGTTTGTCAAGCTGGGGTCGCACTTCTCCAAGGGCAGTACGCCCATATCGAGGCACCAGCCAGCGGCAATCACGCCCATGACCGATGCCTCCGAGGAGTTGTCGAACTGCTCCGTGTCCTTCGACGGCGACTTCATCATGGTCGAGTCACCCACGCCTGCGAGGGTCACACCATCGTTTTGAGCTTTACTACTTTACTACTAGGGACTGGTTTTGTGTGGCGTGTAAGCGTAAGCAAGGATCGCAGTGCTTGTAGTTGTTCGTTGGCAGCTCTCAGAAATCCCCTCTGGGGACGACGCTTTTAGCTCACAGTTCACAGCGAGATATCGTACAAGTTCAATAGTACGGCCCCAATCACAGTCTCAGCATTCACATTGGCACCGCGTTGTTCACATTCACGTCTGCACTGCATTGCTCAACGAGAGGTCCGGACTCCCGTGAAAAGCGGCCATCAAGAGTGTCATTTCTCCATTGTGGTCGGTGGCATTCACAGCGGCTCCAGATTGCTCAACGAGGTACTGTCCCACCTCCTTCTGCTCTCCTGAGCACATCTTCTGCTTTTTGCAGCTCCAGCAGCCTCACGATGTCTCCATCTTGAACAAACGCGTTGGCCTCCACGTCGAGACTGGTACGGCCTCACTTAAACTCCGATTGATTCAGGACCACACGTTCCTTCCCGTGCAAGGGAGGGCAGCCTCCATTTCGACAAGATGGAGGCGGATGAATTCATTCAAGCTGCGGGGGTGGGAGACCTCACGCGGATGAGGCAGTTGGTGCAGCAAGGGGCAGACGTCGATACACAAGATGCATTGAGGGAGGCTGCAGAAGAAGGTCAACTGCAGGTGGTGCGGTTCCTCGCTGAGCAATGTGGAGTGGATGTGAACGCCGTCTTCAGTGACGGGTACACGGCGCTCATGTGGGCCGCTCTCAATGACGACATTGAGCTTGTCCAGTATCTCGTTGAGGAATGCGGTGCTCACGTTGATATCCAGCAGAAAGACGGATACTCGGCGCTCTTATGGGCCGCTCAGGACAATCGCATTGAGCTCGCGCGATATCTCGCGGAAAAGTGCCACGCTGACGTGAATGTCACGAACAACGATGGGTATCCGGCGTTGATGCTCGCGGCTTTCAACAAAAACATTGACATGGTCCGGTTTCTTGCTGAAGAATGTGGGGCCGACGTGAACACGCAGTCGAATGACGGAAAAACTGCTCTCCGAATTGCAGCGGACCGTGGGTACCGTGACATGCAGCGCATACTCACGCCATTCCTTCTGCCAGATACTAGTGATACAACAGCAACCACTGATTGTGATATTGTGTCCGCTGAAGTCTTGTCAAGCTGCGCCATCCCTCCATCCGAAATCGAGCTGATCCGGTACTCTCACAACGGTAACATTGGGGGCGACTTTCGTGCCAAGTGGCTCGATGCCGATGCGGTCGTGAAGCTGTACGTTCCAGAGGGTTCACATATCCCTTTCGAGGATGAAGTGCGTCTGTGGCAGCAATTGCGGCATCCCAACGTGATGAAAATGTACGGTGCGTGCGGCGCTGGCCCATATCTGAAGCTTTTTGTGTGTGAATATGCCAGTAATGGGTCACTTCTCGAGCATATCAACTTGTCTTCAGAGAAGAAGCCGATCATTTGGAAGTACCTGCATGAGGCGTCGTTAGGTCTCGAGTATCTTCACGAAAGGGGGATTGTTCACGGTGATCTTCGTTGCAGTACCATTTTGATCGGCAGTGATGGTCTGACGAAGCTGTCGAATTTTGGGTTAAGTGGCTCGAGTAAGAGATCCAATCTTGCTTCTTCGGGCGTTGTTGGATCGATGCGCTGGCAAGCGCCTGAGGTTCTGGGAGGAAAGCAGCCATCGTACGAGTCGGATGTATATTCTCTGGGAATGTGCATTCTGGAAGCTGCGACCGGGAAGATGCCTTGGGCAAACATAACCGAATATTCGGCAAGGTCCGCCAAAACGTACTGGTCTCCCGAGACAAACGTAGACGCCCCAAACACTCCTGAGTGTCTTCATGACGATGCACGGGAATTAGTTTGGCGCATGTGCTGTCAAGATCCCCGCAAACGCGTCAGTTTGCCTTCTATCGTCTACGAGCTAGAGCGTCTGGCTATTCAAGAGAGTTCCAACACTGTCCAGCCGGATCATGAGCCTGTCAGCTTCATTGATGCTTACGAGTTCGGCGAGCTAGACGAACTGTGGCTGAAGGTTCAAACCAAGATGGAGAAGTGCGACAACGTGCAATATCTCCAAGTATTCGAAGACATTAAGACTGTGCACGAACACCTGCAAACCTCAACGCATCACCCGACAGTACTAGCGCGATTTTGTGCTCTCGTCACAGAGTTTTACCAGACGATCAAGATGTCGCCTGAACAAGCTCAACTTATGCGATTGTCGTCAACGCGGGCCACCACCAACAGCTTGTACGCGCTGCATTGGCGTATCAATGCACTCTTGACATCGTTGGGTGAGGTGGTGGATGCAGCGGAAGCGAGAGATGCGCGATGGCAGCAACAGCGCAGCGACCAAATTGAGTGGCTCGTGTCCGGAGTGTCCGACACTTTCCTCCTGTTGAACGACTTGAAATCGGCGGAAGAACGGTCATCCTTTTTGAGATCGTTGAAAGCAGAGATGAAGGATCCTCTTGGCAAATATTCTCCTGATCAGCTGGGCACCATGACCAAGGCGTATGAGGACATTGCCAGTAAATTGGAGACTGAAGATATGTCGGAACTCACACCAGAATGGTTCATTCCCTGGTACGAATTGATCATCGACGAGTGGAATTGTCTGGGTGCAGGTAGCTTTGGAAGTGTGCACCTAGCGAAGTGGCTGGACTCGGAGGTGGTGGTGAAACAAGTGACCGTGGCTGGCTCACATGTTTACAACGATACTTGCTCCTACGATGACTCCTATTCGAGCTATTCGGTTTCGATGGACCCGACAGCTTCGCAAGCTCAAAAGAACGGTAACAAGAGAGCAGAAGCTCTGGCGATGTTCCGCCGCGAAGTCGACATTTGGTTCGGGTTCAGCCATCCCCACGTTGTTCGGCTATTTGGTGCCTGTCATGTCGGGAGACCCTTCTTCGTCTGCGAGTACGCCACGAACGGGACCTTGGTCAGCTATTTGCGAAAGCATCCGGATGAATTGTGGGCGAAGTTGCATGAGGCAGCGTTGGGTGTACAGTATCTCCACGCTCGCAATGTGGTCCATGGAGATCTCAAGGGGAACAACATCGTGATCGGGAGTGACACGAAAGCGAAGGTGACGGACTTTGGACTGAGTTCTGTCGCGAGCAGTGAGGCTACACCGCTCGTTTCAGCTGCGTTGCATTGGGTGGCCCCGGAGTGCCTCGGTGCGAGCACACGCCCATCCTCTGCGTCGGACATTTACTCCCTGGGCATGTGCATTGTGGAAGCTCTGCGTGTTGTGGAGGCAGTCAAGTCGGGCAATACCACGCAACTTTGCCTGCCATGGGGGAATCAAGGTAACTTCGTGGTGAAATTTGATGCGACAAAGGGCAGATTGCCACCACAGCCTAAGACCTGCGAGGACAACCAGTGGGAACTAGTCAAGCGAATGTGTGCGTTTGACCCAAATGGGCGTATCAAGATATCGACTGTGGTCGACGAGCTAACGAGACTGGCGAAGACCAACAACCAACATGCTGACCTCGTCGACAACGCTCCGACGGACTCGATGAATTTGAGATTTGTACCCGAAACGATTGCTAAGGCACGGAGTCTAGTGGTTCGACTACGAGACATCCCAGCCCAACGTGATGCAGTGCTTTTGCAGTACTCCTGCTTGTGGGATCGCCTTGAGCAGGTGCACAGACAGATCGACAGCAGTCCCGATGCTGAAGGTCGTGCTGCCTTCTGCTCACTGGTTGCTGACGCTGACGTGTCCACGGCGAAGTTGGAAGACACAAAGGCAAACCTCATCTCGATGGCTGAAACGACGATGCGGTGCTATTCGTTGAATCGAACGTTGGACAAGTTGTGCGACGCTTTCTTTCTTGTCCGTGAGGACACGGGCGTTGCTTCTGGTGCGGGTTAATGACTGAGCAAGTATGTCCCCCAAGAGACTTTATCCCATTCACGCTTCATATTGGTGGTAACTTATCACTGATAAACACAAAAGCACTCGCTTGGCCCTTCTCTTCGTTTCGTCGTCTTCCGATCAGATCGGGTCATGTTGACACTCACTGTCAAAACTTGATAACGCCTCGGACTAAGGCAGCAATCCAAACAGTAAGCTTATTCCAAAAAGCACCAGCAATCTGTTAATCCAAAGTTGGCACAAGAGCTCAAGCTCGCTCACAACAATGAACACTCACCTAACCAGCCAGACTGGGAAGACGCTACCCACCAACTTGCAACTGACGTTGGTGCTGATTGGCAGTCGACGGGTTCCGAATTTCGTTCGTCTCCATCTGACGTCACTGCAACGTGATGGGCACTCGTAACGGTCGCACAGGCCTCAATGTGAGCTCTTTATCCAGGAGGTACCAAGTCGCGAATGCTCATGACGCAGCTCGACGCGACTACTTGTCCCTCCTGCACATCCCCATCAGTGACACCGGACGCTGCTTGCTCAGTCTCCGATTTGCATTAAGCCAAGCGACTCGAGCGTCATGAATGTGGAGACCGTCACCTCGCTGCTGATCCTCGTGTTCGTGGTCTGCGGCGCCTTCTACGACGTGGAGTTGAGTCCCGAGGGACGGGCACTGCACTCACGCGAGTAGTATATACGGGCACATTACGCCGGCAGTTTTTTTTCTTAACATTATTTTAAAAGGAGAGTAGGTTTAATCGTTTCTAATGCCCAGCTGGTGTTTCTTACCAGACAGCCAATCGATAACCTCAGAGCGTAAGGGGTCATCTAACCATGTCTTAGAAGGGTTCAACCTTCATTACGTGACCACACCATTTCCCCCACTTCAGTACGATCGCAGAAATCTCTCTCTTATTCGAGAATCGGCCGGCTTGAAGAAAGAAAAAATGGTGCAAATCTCGCTATCCTATGGTGTTGTCGGTGAGCCGGGAGCCGGGTCGGGTGTGAAGATCGATGATAATGCACAGGTCTGGGAGTTGAAGGACGCGATCGCAGCAAAGCTTCCGGAGAGGCTCAAGTGTAATGCAGTTGACATGCAGCTCTTCCTGGGGAAGAAAGACGAGGGCCGCGGTCCGTGGCTGACGGAAGCTGAAGTGATGAACGGTGTGGTGGACACCAATGGCCTCGAGGAGTTGGACCTTGCAGGGGCGCCACTCATCTCGGCCGGCTTATCGGAGGAAGAAGTGCAGGTCCAACTCACGAGGAAGGATGTGAAAGAGAGAAAGAACCCTGTTCATGTGCTGGTAATGCTTCCGAACATGTTGCGCATTGGCGTTGACAAACGATATACCGAAACGATTTCATCATACATGAAGATTGCCGATCGTCTCAAAAACAGCGAGGAGGTTCAATCTCTTTCGAGGCACCTCGCGAACGTGATCGTGGAAGGGGAAGCTCCCACGCCATTTATCGTGTTGGAAAATTCGTCCGGCACGGGCAAGACGCAAATGGCATTCAACTTGCAAGCCAGAGGGGAGTGTGATGTGTTTTACATTGTGTGTGGAAAACCCGGTGATCGCGAGCAAAGCGTGTATAGCGCGTATGCAGAGCGTACGGTAACGTTCCGAGATTGCGTTAGCACTGACTTGGGAACCATGGAAAAGAAGTCACGTGGCAATCACGATTCACTAGGCGCCGTCGGCGAAATCCGTGGCCGCACGACACTTGCCTTGTACGGCTTCATTCTGGCTGCGCTGCGTGGAAGTGAATTATACTGCGGAGAAGCTCAGCGCTCAGACGTTCAAGACGAACTCATTCGTCGTAAAGAGCGTGGCGCGAAGCCCTTTGTTTTCTTTCTGGATGAATTTCCACGTGCAGGGAGTACCAAAACGCATCTTGATGATAAGGAGCAACGAGAACGTGAAAATTACCTTCGTACGATGAGAAACGTGTTTCGCTCGTTTGATCTTGCTGTTGTGGTCAGCTCCACGAATGGAACTGCACGAAATCTTCTCGCGACCAGCGACCGATCTCGAGACTCTGGGCCGTGTCTCTGGTGTGTGGTGGTTCCCAGGTTTCCTCGTGTGGATGTCAACGGTGACTCTGGCATACCCGTACTGCTCATGGAGATCATTAAACATAGCCGACCGCTCTTTGCTGAGATCGCGCTCAAGTATGTGCAACACAACCCGTACAGTGGCAGCCGTGACCTCAACGACTACTTGAATGCGATGGCGGGGACTCTGGCCTCGCGATTTGGTGCGCTGAAAAAGCGGACGGACGAGTTTAAGATCGGCCAGCTGTGCTTGTTGCTCTGCACCAGTTATCACGTGCTGGACGACAAAGTGAATACCATTGACGGCCACTTCGCCCGTCTTTTGGAACAATCCGCCTTCGAGCTGCAGCTATACACATATGGTGGATTGTGGAAGGACAATAACCCCTGGACATGTCGTTGTGTGATGCCATCCCCAAAGGAAGACATGCTGCTGCACTTGACAATGACGGGAGGTCCATTCTTTCGTCCGTTCGACCAGCCGCTGTGTACGGTTATGTCGAAGATCCAACCTCCATTTCACTATGACAACACCGAACAGCGCTCGTACGATGGGATGCGTCTCGAAGCGTTGACTGCAGCTGCCATCGTGTTGGCAAGTCATGCTGGGGGCTTCGGTGGGGTGGCATTCCCGACGTTTTTGCGTGAACTGCTGTTCGAGTTGGGTGTGAGTGAGCGAGGCGAAATGATGCAGCTGCTTCGAGACGTTGAAATCGCCGGGTGGGGAACTCGGGTCGTGCCGTTCCTGTCTCCTCCGAACGAAGAATGGCCAGAATGGCTAAACGACAGCTCGACGCGCTTTGTCAACCTCTTCCGAACTCCAAACGAAGATCGCATCGATTTTCGGACAACCTCGAACCTCATTTCTGGCGAATGCAAGGATTACAGCAGTGCTGTAAATCTTCGCGTGGTCAAGAGCATTCTGATGCGTGTACCCGCAGAATCCACGATTCACTTGGTAGTGACGAATACTCTGCAGAAGCAATATTTTACAGCCAAGTCATCATGGGAAACCTTCGTACGTGAACAGAGTTTGCAGAACGTAGATTTCTATCGCATCTCAAAAGGGTCGACGCTACAAGAAATCGAAGGGATGACCAACCAAAGTAGCAGCACAGCGACCAAGGCTGACAAGCTGGTGCTTTTCATCGAGCTTGGGTACAACTCAAAAACCGGTAAGTGATCTCAGTTTTTTTATTTCCAACATTCATATTTTTCAGGGCTTCTGGCGATGAGTTTGAGTATTAGGCAGGGTCATGCGTTGTTTCTTGGTACTTAGTATGGCCAACACCGACAGGCAACACAGCTTCTGTCACCTCTACTCCCGGCGCTAATGAAGTCGCTTGGTCACGTAATACGAGAAAGTGGCAATTGAACTGGTTCAATGGCGCGCAAATTTGGGCCTCTTGGCATCGGTGAATCTTGAAAACGATAATAGTTTTCATAAAACGAAGAACGACAGTGCGGTGTTTTAATTAATCTAGGAGTTATCCGAAGATTTTACGAAGATGCGGTACAAATATTGTAGCAATATTTATTTTTCTCATCCTAACAAATATAAAGTTATTAATATACAAAGATGACGTACTCTCCCGAGCAATACCTGGCTAACAAAGTGCGCATCAAGGAGGCGCAGAAGCGCTACTACCAGCGCACACGTGAAGCTCGCTTAGGCTATCAAAAGGAGTATGACGATAAGAATAGAGATCAGATTCGGACGCGCAAGCGCAAACCTAAAACCGAACCTAATCCAAGTGAAGCGACCCTAAGAGTGAGAACGAACTTAACTAATTAATTAGTTTTTTTTCTCGCATAAAAAGTCAAGCCATATATAGGCGGCATCTGAATTAATTAATTAAAATTCAAAAACTTTCTATGGGACCATCATATAAAGTCAATCCTGACACAACATCCAATAATTATAAAGCCATCTCCACGAGAATAATATAGCCACAAATATATAGAAAATATGATGCCTTACGAACGTGAAGGACTAAAGCGATTAAATATTAATGTAGTCCGATGGGGTAGCGATTATCGCGTTAAGGTTCGAGGTAGAACTGGGAAGCTGGTTTATGTTAGCAACATTACTCGCCCGAGCAATCAAAAGTTGGTTGCAAAGTAGTACAAGGTTTCTATCAAAGACTTGGTGAAGAACATATCCAAGGACTTTAAGACCGACCCAAAGTATCGTTTCTACAGTGGTCAGCATATGGAGTCTCATCTATACGAGGATATCCAGCCATCGGAGCTCTACGATAAGCTTGAGCACGTTCTCTCTACGCAAACCAATGCGTTCAAGGTGAATGTTGCTCTCGGCTAAGACCTGATTAGTCTCAGCGATGAGAATGAAACCAGGTACTTTCACCTGAATCTAGGTAATACCTACGTATTTAATACTCCTGTTGCGGTCAATAGTAAGGCTGATATTCGAAAGAAAATTATTTCAGAAATCAGGGCTATGGAGCTGGCTAACAAGCTTAACTACCCCAACTCTGGATACAAGGTCAAGGCGATCACTGGCTTTAAGATTTTCATCTACCATCGCAACCATGCTCTTGGTGATAGCAAAGCTGTCATTCCTAAGGTCATTCGCGAAAAACAAGCATGTCATCAACTTTCCCAAGACGAACAACAAATGCGTCTTCCATTGCATTGCATGGCATTTGCTACAAGACCCTAAGAAGGATCCTCGTAGGATCCAGGCTCAAGTGAAGGAGGTATTCAAGCGATACTGTTCTTTCAAGGGTATTAACTATACTCTGAGTCTATACCGAAGCTTTAAGCCTATTGACCTTCTACAATTCGATGAGCTTGAGGACTGCTTCCGGCTCGCTATCAATGTTTATACAATGGATGTGGAGTCGGGAAGAGTTGAATGCATTCGTCGCTCGGACAAGGAGTTTGAATCCATGGCCATCCTATCTCATGAGAAACATGCTCTGTACTTTAAGAGCATCGATATGCTTCAAAGCAAATATCAATGCCCTAAGTGTGAAATGGTCTTTGTGAGCGCTGACAAGCTTAAGAATCATAAGCGGAATCAATGTGAGCTTGTCAATATTGAGAGTTTTCCAGCTGAGCCAGCTATCTACAGACCACCTCAAAACTCCATCAAATCAATGCTAATGAAATACTCTATTAAACATATGGATCACTACATCGATCACTACATCGTGTATGATTTTGAGGCCATACTTAAGCCGACGGGTATCCAGCACGGTGAAAGTACAGTCTTTACGAATGAGCACATTCCTGTTTTGGTATCAGTAGCTGACAGTCTCTCTGGCGAAGTAAGGTGCTTTGTAAATGATGAGCCAAAAGCTTTGCTAAAATATATGTTTGATTACATTAGCAAAGTCAGCTTACAGATTCAGAAGTACAATGTTCAAAAGTATGAGTCGCTTCTCAAGAGGATTATCAAAGCTCATGGCTTTAGTGGTATGGAGATTCCTGGATTACAGCTTGGGAAGAAGTACTCAATGAATGACGTTGATAACTGGATCAAGGAAGGCACTTATGCCGGTTTCTTCGATTTCCACAAGACAATTTCCTTCGGGAAGGAGAGGTCTGATTACGGGAAAATCAAGCAACAGCTCGATCAAGTACCAGTGTTGGGATTCAACTCTGGTTGATACGATATCAACTTGATTAAGCGCGACCTATTCTCCGTCATTGGTACGACGAACATCAAATCTGTTATCAAGAATCCAAGCTACATGTGAATTGCTACTTCGGACATGAAGATGCTTGATATTAGCAACTATGTTCCTGCTGGAACAAGCTATGAAAAGTATCTTTGTTCATATCTCGGTGGATGCAAGTGTGATGACAAGATTCAATGTGTCTGTGATCTTGGCAAGGGGCTATTTCCATACGAGTACATCAAAGCTTTCGAGGTGCTCAACGAAACCAACATCCCTCCTAAATCAGCATTCGGCAGTGCTCTTCGTGGTACCAGCATTAACAACGCTGGCTATGAGCGGATAAAGTTCGTGCGGAAGCACTATGAGATGAAGTCTATCAAAGATTTACTCATCTGGTACAATAACTTAGATGTAGTACAATTCATCAAGGCTATCGAGGCTCAGCGTGAGTTGTTTAAGCGTTTTGATCTCGATATGTTCGCTGATGGTGTCTCGCTTCCGGGCCTCTCGGAGAAGGTTATGTATCAATCTTGCTTTAGCGAGCTCCAACACCCTGTTAAAGCACCTGCTACATCTTTCAGATTCCCAGCTAAGCGTATGAGTGGCTACAAGCATCAGGATGTAGATACCAAGCGTGAGTTCAATATGACTCTTGATTACTTGGACACACTGCTGAAAAAGCAAAAATATCTGTGTGGCCTGTGCTGGTGTCAGCTGACTGTCGATACTGTATCAGCCGATCGTATCAATAACAATTTGGGGCATATTGACGGTAATGTTCTCATCTCATGCGTTCAATGCAACGTCGCACGCAAGAACATGTCGCTTGGTGGATTTCGCTTCAAGAAGCTACTTGAGTACAACTCGGACAAGCTTGTCTATTCGATTAACAGGGAGGAGAAGGAGATCTACGGTAAAATGAAGGAAAACATTGCTGGCAGACCATCAATCATCTTCAACCGCTACGCTAAGCGCAACGAGACGGAGATTCGCGGTGGTAAGCTCGTGAAAAAGATCATCGGCTACGACGCCAATGCTCTATACCTCTGGGCTCTTGGTAATAGCATGCCTTGCGGACGCCTTACCACTGTTGAAGCTTATCCAAATATTGTTGAGGACATCCAGAACGACAAAATCTTTGGCTTTCTTGAGTGTGATATTCGAACTCCAGATCAACTGAAAGGGTATTTTAGTGAAATGACTCCCATTTTCAAACATACACTGATCGACTGTACTAACGAGAAGGTCATTGGTGATCACATGTTTGGTTACAACGAGGCACGAGAAAAGAACAAATCCAAGCCCGCTCGCAAGTTGATTGGAAGCTACTTCGGTGAAAAGATTCTGATCTACACACCCCTACTCAAGTGGTATCTGTCTCATGGAATGGAAATCACTAAGACTTACAGCTTCATTAAAGCCAGTGCTCACAAGACTTTTGCTCCATTCATGGAGGCTGTATCAAGCGCACGTCGTGTCGGTGATGAGGATAAGAGTAAGGCCATGATTGCTGAAATGATGAAATTGGTTGGCAACTCGGCGTTTGGGCGATCGGACATGGACATGAGTAAGCACAAGCAGGTCAAGTATGAGTCGAATGAGGATAAGATCAAGTCGCGTATTGAGCACTTCACGTTTCATGGGTTAGAGGAGCTGAACGATTCATGTGAGATAATCATGAAGAAGCGTCGTCTCAATAACAAGAACCCAATCCATTTATCGATTGCCATCTAAGCTACGCATGCTTGAGTTGTACTACGATTGCATTGACTTCTACTTCGATCGATCCGACTTCCAGTATCAAGAGACGGATACGGACTCTGCCTACATAGCCTTCAGCTGCAATAATCCATTCCAGGAGTGCGTCAAACCTGAGCTACGTGATCACTTTAAACAGCACAAATACGATTGGTTCCCGCGCGACTATAATACGGAAGTATCTAAGTTTGACCGTCGTACCCCTGGTCTATTCAAGGATGAATGGTCAGGCGATGCTATGGTCTCACTCTCGAGTAAGAACTATATTTGCTATCTTCCTGATGAGTCATACAAGGTCAAGGTCTCAGCAAAGGGTGCTCAACAGTGTCGTGGCCGCAATGAAGATGTACTCAACCCTTTGGGATTTGAGTCTGTTGTTCGCGACCGCATCACCCTTCGAGGTACTAACAAGGGATTTAGACTGTCAAAAGAAACTAAATCAATCATCACATACAGTCAGACCAAAACTGCCCTATCATATTTCTACGACAAGCGACAAGTGCTTGAGGATGGAATCAGTACCATCGCACTCGATATTTAGACGTTCTTCTACCTATCACATGTTTTTTGTTTGAATATTATATATGATTCATGAGGGTGAGATCGCTGACCCCACGCACAAGTGCGAGGGACGTGCTAAGCAAACTCTACTATAACGCCAAAACTGGTTATGTTGGGGCTCAAGCGCTTTATCATAACGCTCGAGAGCTAGATCCTAAAATAACGTTAAAGAATGTGAAGGATTGGTATGCTACTCAGTCAGATATTCAGCGATTTCAAGAGCAAAAGAAGAGCTTTGATGGGTTCAAGATTGCCTCTCATAACTCCAACTCCTGGCAAATAGATCTTGCTTTCTGGGGGAAACAACCGATTCTGACTGCTATCAATATCAATTCCCGCATCGGATATGCAAAGATTTTGGTGAATAAAACTGCGCCTACTGTTTTGACAGCCCTCAAAGCGCTTGTTCGACTACACAAAGTTGATATTTTAACAAGCGATAATGAAAGTGAATTTATGAATGCACAAGCTCAAGAATTTTTTAAAGCAAAAAAGATCGAGCACTTCAACAACGAGCCCGGTGATCATGGAACTATGGGCAAAATTGAACGATTCAACCGAACTATAAAGCAGAGACTAACCAAGATGTCTCCTAAGCGGATTACACAAAAGCTAATCAGCGACGTTATTGGCAACTACAACAGCACTGTTCATCGATCAATTGGAATGACGCCAAATGAAGCCAAAGGCCAAGTAATGGAGGCAGATCTGACTCATAACCAAGGTAAAGCTGATAAGATTGAGAACGAGTTCAGCGTTGGGATCAATGTGCTCTATCGACTCAAGAAGGGAACGTTTGAAAAGGAGGCTGCACGTTGGAGCAAGGCTGTATATTCAGTGGTAGGGATTGATGGCTATCGAGTCCAAATTCGCTCAAATAATGGTCATACGCTTTACAAAGCTCCAAATGACCTCAAGAAGGTTCAATCAGATACCACTGAGGCTACAATCAATCGAGGCGATATCCTTGAAGCTGAGAAGATCTTAGATCACAAAAAGATGCGAACTGGTGAGCTTAAGTACTTCATTCGGTGGCTGGAAAATGAACCTGATTCCTGGGAGCCGCAAGATAATCTCAGATTAGTTAATAAGAGTAGAAGATCGACTCTTGAAAAGGAGTATTGGCTGACGCAAAAAAAAAATGAGACATAATTAGCTAGATAATAAATTTGATAGAGACATCCTCTTTCGCTTTGACTCAAGTATATTATTTCCACTATTATATTAAGATTTTTTTGTAAATATCTGACTTGATATATAGACACCAACCCATAGGAATGTGCCAGAACTGCTTACAAAAAGACCGTGAGCTTGGTAAGCTATGGCGAAAGTTGTGGGTCATTCAGGAAGTAAGCAGAATCAAGAACGAGCTGATGAATCTCGATGCAGTATCAAATTTCCGTAAAACGGTTGTAAATCGCAAGTATCAGCGTGAATTAGAAGCCATCTTTGGTGTTCCGTTTCATGGCATCAAGGATCGATATTTCAACCTACTCAATGAAAGAAATCATATTTGTCATTCATATGCAATATTTCGCCACGAATCAGTTATGCCGAGCTACTGGTAGCAATGGAACGGGCGAAGCCCCTCCCGGGCGTCGTCCTTCGGACAGCCACCGAGGGTTGGGCGTGATCTTCGAGCCAACAGCGTTGGCGAATCGACAAACACAGTTTTTCTCGATCACTGGTAATTATGACTACTCGTTTTTTTATGATATCCATGATATAGAAATAATGTTTCCAAATTTCTCATCCCTCGCTCAGAGAGAGCAAAAGCGACAAGAGCTTCTTGAACGATTTCAACGACGTGTTCAACAAGCTAAAGCCAAGCGACTCATGTACGAAGGTGCATCATGGGCAAGCGACGTAGATAGCACTATAAGCACACTGAATTTAAAAACTTCTACATCAGCTCAGACAGATTCGTCTGAGCCATTAAAAAAAACAGTGAGTGATAAATTCTCTCAGACAAACCCTGAGGTCTCAACAGTAAATATGGTTGATAGTGAAGTACAGGCTCGTCCTGATACAACTGATAGAGTATTACAGGCTCGTCCCGATACAACTGATAGAGGGTTACAGGCAAGCTCCAATACAACTGATACAGGAATTCAAGCAAGCCCCAATACAGCTGATATTGGAGTTGAAACATACAAATCTCCACAAATGATGAATGCTTCAACATCGACTAAAGGTTTTCGCGAAAGACCGCTTGATACGGAAGAGCAAGTTCAATCCAGGTCTTGGATCAAACACTTGTTCGGAGAAAATCCTAATTGGGTTGGGCTCCAAATCCACCCTATTCGTAGAAAAACTGGTAGAGATGACCCAAGATACCTTCTCGGAGAAAAGGGATCTGTAATTTCTGTTAGAAATGGCAAGAAAAACAAAAATTATGAGTCAATTGATTGGGTAGCTACAGAAGCAAAACTCAGATATATATTGTACAATGGTGAAAGCAACTCAATCGATGAAGTTGGAGCCATGCGTGGTGAAGAAAATCGAGCGCGAACACACGTTTAGAGAAGAGGAAGCGAGCAGGCGATGATTTAGAGGACCTCGATATTGTTCTTAAGGATCGGAGACTACCTGATATTCGATTTAGTCGGAAGTACACATCGACAACATCCGACAACGAGGAAAGTCGGTTAAAGCTGCTTTGGATTATATTAAAGAATCAGGATATGCTGGAATCTAATGGACTGAAGAATAGCATCACTCCGATCTTCAAGGAGAAGTTCAGATCTGATGAAAGCGGCTTGAAACAATACGTTTGGGCTAAATTGGGCTCTATTGATGTGTATGGGAGAGATTCAAACCTGAAGCATAAATCAGCAATCAACAAGGTTGATTGGCAATCGACTCTAAGAGCATTCTTAGAAATGATAAAGAGCAGAGGGTTAGATATCTCAATGGTAGGAGCAAGTGATGTTGAAAGATCTATTAAATCATATGAGGCATCTGGTGATGATGATGACCGAGAAGCACGTCATGGTGTCAAAACTGGATTAGATGAAGACAGGGATCATACGTTGTCAATCCCAGACAGTGAGGCTAAAATAATTTTGTCCGAGTACTACAAGCGCCTTTTCGATGACGGGATTCAAATCCCACTCCGTCTCCGACCTATTGTAAACTACGAAGACGGTTTCAGAGCTCACGATACGTACTATTTCGGTTCTCCAGGTAAGAAACAATATTTAAAACTAAGAAACTCGGAGCATAAGGTTGTTTCTGGAAAGGCATTGACTGATTTACTAAAAAATATTCGATGGATGGACACCTTTCTATTTCTGCTTAGTGAGTTGGAAGTTGCACAAGAGACTGCGAGCAATGTTGAAGCCCCAGCAACAAAAGATGAGCTGAAAATGGTAGAGAATGTAAATGCAAACCTCAAGATTATTCGAGATGTCATCTTCAGCAATGCATCTGATGTGAAAAAGCAAAGTGAGGAGCCATATGGTCACGATGAAGTCCTGTAGAAGATTCATGATGATGCCGAGACAGCTTTTCAAGCATATGGCGAGGCTCAGAAGCGATATGAAGCAGCTAAGGAAGCTGTGAAAGGGTCAAACTCAAAATCACTAAGATCAGCTTTGAAAGCTACACAATCGGCACTTAAAGCTACGAAGTCTGTATATAATTCTAAAGCTAAGCGATATTCTGACGTTCGCCCTAAATTGGAGGGTCGTGGTCTAAGAGGCGCTGGTGTAGTTCCATTGGATGGAGTAGTCAGACGCGGTAGAACCTACAACCTGAATGAAATTCAGGGGTTAGCAACACCTAGTGCGTATGTGTATCGCCAGCTTGGTAGCAAGTACATTCGTTTGCCAGATCTGGATGCCAAACACTCGTAATTGTTCAGCCTAACCGTCGGAAATGCGGTCCTAAACGCCAGATTAGTGATAGTCTTCAAATCATGATCAGAACTCTTGTATATAAACAACACATTGACCAAGCTGCTTACGATAAGCTCAGCATCGAGGACAAAAAAATGTTCAAGGAGATCCTTGCCATCACCCATCTCAGTATAATTTCCACGATAAGCTCGAAGACCCGCTTCAGACTCTACGAGCCGAGTATGATAAGCTAAAAGGAGAGCTTGAATTAGGCAATGATGCTCCAAGCGTCATAAAGCAGCTAAAGTCTCTCACTGTAGATATGTACAGCAATCAACTTATCAATGATAACGAATTTAGAGATATTATCACTCGCCTACTATAGTCAGAGAAAATGTTTTTCTTCAATCCGCGCATTATTTCAAGTTCTGGTGGCAGCTACGGTGATAACGCTGATCTCAATGCTGAGCTTAAAGCTATCATGAAGAACCTAATCATCAATGATCGACCTCAGAAGACACAGGCAGATGTGTGGGCAACTGATTTAGACAAAACTAACAAGAAAGTGGATGCATCGACTCAGACTCAAGGTGGGGGAGTATGGGCTTACCAACCAAAGAAAAAAACAAAAACTGTAAAAACGTTTGCCATCTAACTTATTCCATTTCTCATGAGTTTATTTCGATATCCACGATATACGTTAATTTCTTTATCACTAATACTAATCTCAAGTATTGCAGATTCGTCATCAGGACTGTGTGGGAGAAACACGCTATCACCTAAAACTATGATTTGATCCGCTTTCAATAAAGTCGAGCCAATGATTTGACTTGGTTCATCGGTAGTCAAATTTGTTCTGAGGTCTTTACTCGGTCTGCAACCCATGATTATATTAGCTCCAAAGAAATTGCTTACTGAACCAGTCAGCTGTACATTTGATAGTATGGATCGCTTCGGTTGTTACCATTGTCAAAGACACTAAGCTTATCTTATAACCGCTCGCAGATCCTCAATCTCTTTAATTAAGTACTGAATCATCTTCATATTGTATGCAGCGATACGACTATAATCAACGTTGAGTTGTTGTTTTGCTGGCTCAAGCGATGGGTCGGGTCCCTCTTCGATATC
The DNA here is from genome assembly GCA_024679135.1 of Phytophthora foliorum. Taxonomy (NCBI): domain Eukaryota; phylum Oomycota; class Peronosporomycetes; order Peronosporales; family Peronosporaceae; genus Phytophthora; species Phytophthora foliorum. The sequence goes on along the minus strand of JAHWLE010000251.1, from coordinate 7,687 downwards.
ATCTCTATAGAAAACGGACACCAAATCAGTCAAATGTGCCGAGACGAGATCTTGGGCTAAGACTCCTACCTCATGACCCGGACGATTCTCCAATCGTATAGGCAGACATCAACGCTATCATACAGTCGTTTGATACGATCAAGAGGTACAATCTGAATATTCTTCTTAAGGCGTCTGTCTGATGTCATAGCCATTGAAGTGCAAGCTATGTAGCCTCCGAACACAGCACTAACGCTATAGCCTATAGGGCCTAGAGCGCTCTCGGTCACTCCTGAGTCAGTCCTCAATCTGTAGACCGTACTACCACCCGTCCCGAACGTGAAAGAGGCTACGCCAGGAACATTTAATGGACAGGAAGGAGAGGTCGTACCGATCCCGACTCGGTCCCCGGCGGTCAAAATCATCTGAGTCGTATTACCTGTCCCGAAACGGAGGTCTGGCGAACTGATGCATCCGACCCAGCAGGCATTCGCAGACGTGCCAGCGCTACCATTATGCACCTCTATTTGAAATTCCACCGGCGAAAGATTAGATCCCGAAAACCGGCACATTCTGGTGTAACTCGAGTCAAGGTAATCAAAACCGCTTGCTTTAATGGATAGGTATTCAGTCGATGCCAAGCTGTGTATACCAAGCTCCGTAAGAGCTCCTACCGATGTAATATACGATTGGTTGCCGTACCCCAAGAATCCATTAAGCAACCCACTCGAAGTTATGTTGCCAGATACGCTTAGAGAAGCCAGCGTACCAACACTCGTAATATTAGGCTGAGCGGCAGTCTGGAGAGTACCTGTAAGCGATGTGGCAGATATCGTACCAATATTTGAAATATTACGACTTGATGATATCATTGTCGTAGAACCGATTTGAAGCGATCCGAAGTCGCCAATCGTTCCAGAAGTCTTCGTAGTACCATTGATGGTAGCAGCTGAGAATGAATTAACACCTGAGAAGTCTTTCGTTGAATTGAGAACCATTGCCTTAGAACCAGTAGCACCGCCCTCTGTTATGCCGAGGTAGTACGTCTGATTAAATGTAGTGTAAGCCGATACGCCATCCCAAAACTTCAACGATGGTATCTGTAAGCCTGTTCCAGCTGTAGCCAGCGTCAGCGAAGAGAGAGTACCAACAGATGTAATTGATGGCTGAGCTGCCGTTTAGATGCCCCCGTAAATGTTGGTAGCAGTGAGCGAGCTGATAGTAGCAATAGCGCCTGAGCCGTCAAGTACCAATGCCTTTTCATTAGCGGCTGTACCTGGAGTGATGCCCATGACATAATCAGGAGCAGATGACACGTTGGAGCCATTCACAGTTAGACTGCTACAAGATAGTGCCCCAATGCCACCAATATCTTTGTTTGTACCCGGGACAAGGGCTATACCTTGTGTTGCCGTTCTAGGAGTAATACCGGTAATGTAGGTTAGTCGGTAATCATTCTTGCGAATGTATAAAGTCTGCGCATATTCGTATGTAAGATAACCACTAGCGTCTAACGGCAGATAGAATTCAGGATTGTAGATCGGTGATATGAATATTGGCTGAGGATACGAGAAACCAGAACTCATGTTTGTTTTTATCTCAATCTATATAGATCCAGCGATTAAAAGACGCGACCATGAGCGCTATTCCAGATTTTGGTGCTTCGTTGCCGAAAAAGTTCAAGTCTGCCGGCATGGGCGATATTCCTGCGCTTGACATTAAAAAGCTATTTAGAATGGTTGTCCTTGGACCCTCATTCAGTGGGAAGAACAACTTATGTATGTTCATTCTCAAGCATTCTCCCCACGTATTCGCCCATTTAACGATTATTGCTCGTAATCCACATCAAGAACTGTATGAGTACCTCCGCGAGAAGCTTGAAGATTTCATTACTTTTGCTGACCCAGATACACCTCCGAAAGTTGATCAAGTACGTCATACACCCATGAGCTCCAATAAACCTGAGCTTGTTATCATAGACGACTACAGCAGCGACAAGCTACTCCAGAAGACTATCTTTTCCCATTACTTTACGCGCGGACGTCATTTCAAGCTGAGCACCATATTTCTAAGCCACAGCTACTTTGCAACTGACAAGATGATTCGCTTGAATTGTGAATACGTAGCAATCTTAAAAGCCAATTCAAAGCGAGATTTACATATGGTTGTCAAAGATTTCAATATCAAGGGCGTAGATGATCGGTCAATCTTTTATTATTATAACAAGGCTACTGAACGAAAAGGTCAGATGCTTCTCATCGATTCTGTAAAGGGTCAAATCAGGTACAACTTTGATCAACCAGTCAAGACTGAAGAATATGAATAAATATCATCTAAATTTTGACGATAGTGATATACTTCATCATGGCGAGCTTCTTAAAAATCGATAGTACCAATCTCGTAGCAGACGGATACAACTCGTCGTGGAAATATCAGTTTCCGGGATCGGCAGCTGACTTTCGCGATGTTGTTTGCGCGATTCAATCAATCAGACTCTATAACAGTGAATACAACATCGATTCTATTCAATTCCAAAACTCGACATTCCAAGTCGAGGTTCCGAAGTCTGCAACCACTTCTACACTCAGTATTACACTGCCAGATGGATATTATAGTTACGATGATATCAACCGAAGTATTCAGACAGCTCTCGTTAATGCAGGGGCCTATCTTATTGACGGATCTGGAAACAACGTATTTTATATCAAACTAACTGAGAACAGTGTCTATTACGCAGCTCAGATAGATTTCTCTCCTACTCCTTCGAGCCTTCCAGCTGGATACACGAGACCTGCTACTGGACTATACTCGGCTGGTGGTACTGGATTACCTATTACAACTCGCGTTCCGCGTTTAATCATCAATAATGCTGCATTTTGTTCGGTACTTGGTCTTACTGTAGTCCTTCTAACTCAGCGACAGTTGCAAGCGCTCAACTATCCAATATCATCCCACAGATCCACCCAACCAGCTCATACATTGTGCGCTGTGATCTGATCAAAAACGAGTATGTTACTTCTGGCGATATCTTAAGTGTCTTTGATAGAGGTGACGCCAGTATTGGTCAGCTGATCAACTATAAACCATCACAGTATGCGTGGATGAATTGCCATAATGGTTCTCGATCAACGATTACTATCAGTATCTATAACCAAAATGACCAGAAGGTAACATTCCGCGATACTTCAGTTTCGATCATGCTTTTGCTGAGACCAAAAAAATAAACTTCTTCATTTGTTTTTTTTCTCTACTAAATCACATTCTAAAACTACCCCCGGACTTCTTCATGGCGCGTATCTTCGCCATGTGAAACTTAGCTTCTTGAGAACCCTTTGCAAACCTCTTACCCTTTGGATTGGCAACGCCTACTCCATAGCGACGACGGACTTCACCACGAAGCGTCTTAATCAAATCACCGCGTTCAGGTTTGGTAGTTTTGCTCAGGAGAAACTTTTCTCCAGCATCGACAGCGTCTGTAAGAATCCCCTTACGCTTCGTGTAAGCGAGAGCACGTTTGGCTCCTTTCTTAACATCAGCCATCGTCAGACGTCCTCCAAGATCATTAGTATCACTGTCGCTATCATAAACACCGATACCAGTCATAGAACGGATGGCAGCTCTCGCTGGAATAGCACCCTGTGGAGCTCCGAGTGCGGTTGCAAGAGCGGGAACAGCGGCATCAGCAACACGAGACAAAATCCCAGAATCCTTTGCGAATTTGAAAGCGGATTTCACTCCTCCCCAATTTTTTGACCAAATGCTCGCCCCGTGCATGCCTCCTCCTTGCATGTGCTTAAACGGATAGCCGATCTCCTTGTGTGTGATAGCTAAACGCGTTTTTTTACCAGATTTTTTAGCTCGAAGAGCTTTAACATACGATTCAGGATGAAGATGAAGCGTAGCACCAGAACCACTCAACTCATCTTTAGTCAAGGATACAGTACCGGTCTTGAAGGCTCGCTTGAGCTTTGCCTCTGGAACCGACGCTGAAACTGCTAATTCTTTGAATGTCATGATTATATTTCATGATTGATTTATTATTTAAGGAATAGTTAAATTCAAGTCTTTGAATCGGCTCAATAGTCCAATCTTATTGTTTTGTTTGCAATACAACCAGAGCACGCGCCATATACCACAATAGTCTCCGTAAGTACCGTGATACTGTTTGGGATTGTACTTTCCAATTCCATACTTGGTAGGAGCTGCTTCGCCCATACTATCGAAGTATTCACCTTTATGAACAGCTGTCCAATGACCTACATCAAGGTTAGGAGGCCTTAATAAGACCAAGTATGTACCTTTCTTTGGGAGCGGTTTCGATATTTCATTCGATTCAAATATTCCATCCATTTGTACTCCAATTCGATCTGCAAGCTCGACAAGATCATGGTCGCTGGTGATTGGTTTAATGAGATCGCTCATAATATTTAATTTCAACGAAAGTATATTAGAAACCATATAGATTCAACAATGAGCAAAACTCAACTATCCTTTCAGTATTTGTACCAGAGCTAGCTGCAAAGCGATCCGGAGATCAAGGTATCTTCTGGCAAACGCGTACCTTTTGTGATCAATCTGAATCAAGGCTCGTATCAGAATGGTGTTATCACTATCGATGCTACAGCTCAGCTAAACGGCTCTGAAGGATTTGCGTGAGTTCGCGATGCATACATCATGCTCCCATACAAGGTCTCGATGAAAAAATGGTGCTACTGCTCAGACCGCTGCTGCCAATCGCTTCTGCGCTACTTTGAAAAGTGTGGCAACTGGAATGTCATTGATAGCATGTCTCTGGAACTCAATGGCAAGACCATTGTCTCGATGGCTGATTACAAGCTGTTTTGGAACAGTGTCCGCGCTCAGACAAGCTACAGCCCTCAGTATGTTGAGAAGCACGGAGCTGAATCATTCCTTTATCCGGATGCTGCTCAATCAGCTTTGTACAGCTCAGCTACAAGCTCGCCTACTGGAGGTGGATACACAAACACTACTGCCTTCTCATCATCGTTCGCTACAACTGGTCCCTCTGGAGGATCCTCCATCGCTAACGATGGTCTTGTAAAGCGTCTGTTGTCGAACCCTCCTAACGCTGGATCTGATTTCTCCACGTCGTGGCCTTCACTTGGTGCTGCTGCAGCTTCTACCACAATCTCAAATCAACTGGCGCGTGGTGCCTTCGTAGCTGGCGTCGCCACGGCTAATGGAATTATGGGGACGTGGAACTACGTGCTAAAGGTAAAGCTAACTGATTTTCACCCTATCTTTAAGGAGTTAGATCGCATGGCGAACCCCCAAATCCGCCTCCGCTTCCGAGTCAATCAGGGTACCTCTACTATTGCTGTGGATGCTTCGAAGGGTATGTCTCTAACCAGCACTACCCTTGCCTCTGGTAACACCTGTTCAATCATGGTTTCTGCTTCTTCTACTGGGAATCCGATGGCTGGAGTCCTTGCTGCTTCTGCCGGGTTCAGTATTGCTTGGGGTGCTGTTGTCAATGCGTTCGAGCCTACTGTTGATGGTACTTACATGCCTTTTACCACTTCGCGTCTTTACGTTCCGTTTGTGTATCTTGAGAACCCTCAAGCGATCATCTCAAAGCCAGTCAAGAAGGTTCGGTTTAATGATTGCTATGCTCAGTGGTTCTACCAGCGCGCTGGCACTGGTAAGCAATCGACTCAGCTTAATGCTGCATTCGATCTCCAGCTATCAGCTTCTATTATGAATGCAAAGTATGTAATCTTGATGCCTTTTGCCGAGCAAACTGGTAGTTTTGCCTCAGCAGCAGTTCAGGAGTTCCAAAGTCCTTTCGATTCAGCTCCTTGGACTCTCCACCCCGGATCCAGTATTAGAAACTTTAATCTTCGTATCGGTTCCCAGCAGACCTTCGATATCAGCCATGACTACGATTTCCACCACTTCACTAATGAGGTAGCTAAAATCGCATCGATCAATGGTGATCTCACCCCTGAGCTGGTTAATGGTCTTCTTGACTATCAGACGTGGTCTCTAACTAACCGTGTTCTCATTGCTGATGTTAGTTGTCTAACAGAGCGTGATGTCCCCCAAGCAATTCAGATCCAAGGTGTGAATGCTGGATGTCAGGGCACCAATATGTTAGTATTGGTTGTGTCCGAACAAGAACTAACCTTCGATAGACTAACTGGGGAGGTATTAGACTATACTACAGCTTAAGAAAAAAATTAATATCTTAGTTCAATTCTGCTAAAAGCTTAGGACATTTGTCAATTACAAATGGACTCTTACGAAGCCAATCAATGTAATTGGGATCAATTCGACTGATCTGCTTGAGAGACTTACCTCGATATTTTCCCTATGTCATCATATATGAATTATCATCAGTTAGGAATTTGGAGTGTAAGAATATTTTAATCTCCTCCCCAATATTTAAACTGGGTTGATTGAATACCCATCGACAATAACCAGGATCAGAAGAATATACATCTTCGATCTGGGTGCCCTTGTATTTTCCAAAAGTTAATTCGTTCGACATGTTATCAGTTGGGTGTATCTATATACATAGCCCCTTATTTTTTTGAGAAAATTTAATTAATTAGGGAGGTGCATGGTACTGTTGCTGAAGGAGCTTTAACCTATCTCAGATATGGTTAATATGAGTTAAATGACTCTTTACGCTCTGAGGTTATGGATTGGTTATCTGGTTAAGAACACCAGCTGGGTATCAGAAACGATTAAACCTATTCTCCTTGTGAAATAATGTTAAGAAAAAAAACTGCCGGCGTAATGTGCTAAGTATTACTACTCACGCGGCTATCGGTAGGCCAACAACGTAGGACCACTAGGGTATCCGCAATCTCGACAGGTACCTGGTCATTGACACGCTTGCGTTGTGTGACAAGATGGCGTCGGCTGCAGAGCTGGTTCCTAATGGGTATCGCCTACGCAGCTTTCTGCATGGCTAGATACAATGTGGCAGCGGGTAACGTCTCGGCTGTCCGTGACACGCTCGGCTTCTCCTCTGTCTACATGGGCTGGTATGTTCTCGTCCAGAACTCAATTCGCTGTGGTTGATACACTGACTGCTTTGTGCCAGGGTTCTTTCGGCTGGGTCGTGGGCCTATGCTGTCAGTGGGCCTTTTACGGGGCAAATGACGGACCACATTGACGGCAAGAACGGCATGCTCGTCGCGTGTTTGGGGGCGGCACTGTGCAACCTCTCGCTGGGAACGGGAAGCAGCATTATCGGGACGCTGGGCTGGGCGTACGTGTTTGCGACCCCAGGCGCTGTGCTTTTCGTGATGGCACTCGTCATTTCACGTTACGTCGAGAACTCGCCTGGTGATACACACAACTTCACAGCCAAGCAGTTGATTTCTCCACAGCAAATATTAAAAGACGCAGCAAAGGAGACGACAGACGCAACTAAATCGCTACTCGATGACCCAGTAAAAGAGGAAAGCGAGTTTGATCTGACGCCGAAGCAACAAATGCAGCAGCTTATGCGCAACTACACCTTCCTCGGGTATCTCGGCGCAGTCTTCTTCCTCTGCTGGGCACGTGATGGATTTCTCAACTGGTTTCTCTCCTTCTTTGATGCCGTACGCGAGAGCCCACTCACATCAAGTGACACGGCGATCATCGGCGGGGCTTGGACTATGGGAGGTTTTGTTGGGGGTATTCTGTGCGGCTGGCTGAGCGACGTGATCTTCCACTCGGACCGGGTAATGCC
>JAHWLE010000250.1:0-29812 GCA_024679135.1 Phytophthora foliorum | reverse complement strand
CACGGGCAGCACGACGCTGCCCACGATGCCGGCCATGGACGGCACGAGCAGCAGCAGCTCGCTGCCGTCCGAGATGAGGTTGCTGGCGTTGAAGAGCACGAAGGCGTAGACGGCGCCCAGGAACAGCACCTGGAAGAGGCCGTAGCCGTCGTCCGGCAGGTCCTTGGGGTCGATGAAGAAGCCCGACATGGTTCTGGATCTTGCGACGTCCGCGAGCTTTTTGCCGAGTGAGGGAGATCGTGGAGGCTGATTCAGGATCGGGGCCCGTTTTTACCGATTGCTCGAACGAATTGCTCGATCGAGCATCGATTAAGCCCGCGATTTATAAATCGAGGTATCCTTGAAGTGCCGGCCTGAGTTGCGGCGCCGAGTCTGAAAATGTAGGATTCCTACTAGGAAGCGCATGCATGTATTGCACGTACAGCAAAAAGCCCTGCGTGCATGTAGAGCTAGAAGCCGAAGTTATCGTTATGATCGCTGCCTGGTCGGATCACGGCGTCGCTCGTGTCCCGTAGTCTGCCATGGCAATCAGGACGACTGGAAGGCAGGCGCTCACCGTCTCTGCGCGGTCTGCAGCAAACAATGGATTTTTCGCTCATCCTTCAGCCGACTGATGGGCCAAGCGTGCCAAGCAGCCTGCACGAGGGCGGCAACAGTGTTGCCAACACCGCCAATTTGCTCGTCCTGCCTTGGTCTGGCGCCGCCAGACTGGCGGGGATTCTGTGCGCTTATTTGATGCCAGTTCCTTTCAGAGGTGGATGATGTAATCCTGAGTTTTCACTTCAACGTCTTCAACACGCTGTGATTCATGGGAGGAACTGCCGCTGGAACAACCAGGACTACATGTAGGAATGCAATTCTTTATGACAATGCCGGTGATTGTGGGAAATCGCGAGAGCGAGGTAGACAAAATGAGACCCATGTTCGGTGCTGTTAGCAACAAGGTACATCAAAGCTGTTCGTACTCAAACAGGCACAGTGCTTAAAACTCGAGTACCAGAAGCCAGTCGTTGTCGATGCCGCCGGTCGACGGAAGAGTAAAGCTCACACGAGTATCGTTGCCGATGACTGGGACGGTAACCGTGGAGCTCACGTAGTACATGTACGAGAAGAAAACCAAGCGAACGGGTACTTCTCGACCTATTGTCCAGTTGCAGTCTGAACAAGTCACCGTAGCGGTCGCGGTTCTTGGACACGAGCACCGAGATTACCTGATGCCCTCGTGCGTGTTGACGGACTCTGCAGTATGTTTGCTCGGACTAAAAGTAGTTCGCGAGCGGACAGGTTTTGGAGAGGCTTCATGGTATACTGGACTTGCGTAGCACCTTCGATGTAGATGTCATTGCGTACGAGCCTGACGCGTTCTGGTTGATATGCGGGGTGTAGCAGACGCTGTCTCTGACCAGATCACCTCTCGGTTCATAAAGCTGTCGCACACTGTCAGCACCGTGCGTGAATCTGGCGCAGCCGCTGTAAGCACCATGAAGTAATAGCCAAGGTCGCGCCCGGAGTCTTGCCTACGCCGCCGATGTGTTCTCAACAGGCACCATCGTGTTAATGAAGGTCGGGACTCTCGTTGTGTTCTGCCTGAACCAAAGAGCATTGTGGTCGCCACTGAGTATCTTCGGCAAACCAGGATAGCGTGAGCTGATGAACTTGCCCCAGTTGTAAGCATTCGACTCATAAGATAGGATTTTTGCTGTCCCAGCCGCTTTGATATACATACCCCATGTAGGCGTAATCGCCCTGGCAGCCAGATCCGTAGTATAGTCGACGAGCTCGAAGTACGCCTTGTTTGGGCTTGCTGGGTCCGCGAAAGACCGCTGTACAAGTTGGCACGCGTTGAACCATTCACGCAACCGATACCGAAAGTTTGAACGACGTTGTATCCTTGTTCAGCTCGACTGTATTTCCCTAACACTCTTTTTTCTTGTTTTGTCAATAAACACTTCAGCGAAGTGTGAAGTGACTTCACAATCCGAACTTCATGCAGCCGCTTTCCTTATGCTGATCCCCACAGCCCACACTGCAATACCTAGATCCACAACGCCGACAATTGTAGTTCGCAAAGAAACCACATACGCAGCAAAACCTCCGCGTCGGATGCGTGGGCGGTCCCGCCGCCGCAGTATAGTAGTTTGGAGTCTCTGCATTGTCCCCATTGCCCAGTTCCTCGAACACCAACTGGGCCAGACTCTTGACCTTCCACTTCTTCTTGCCCGAAATTACAACTCTCCGCTTCTTTCTAACAGGCTCCCTGCCTGGTGTAGCAGCTCCAGCTCCTCCCTCCTCATCATCCACGTAAGCTTCGTCTCCATCTTGAGTTTCGTCGCCTTCGTCCGCATCTTCCCCAAAATTATCAGCTTCTAGAGCGTCCAGACGCGCATTACGCACTTCATTCCTTGTGTCATCATCCACCCGCCTCATAGCGGCGCTCAGCTTGTGAGTTCGGCCTGCTCCAACCGTGAAGACCCATAAAATTGAAAAATGTATTAATATTTATTATGCTATTGCGCAGCCTCTAGTGGACGCCAGAAGCCCGGACCAGCAGGGAAACAAGAAGCGACGTACCCGAGAGACGCTTCTTCGTAGCTGTATGCCGCCCCCCAGCCGTGGAGGCCCGCACCGTCGTCGCCAGGATAGTCTCATTCCAGCGCTTCTTTCCGTCGTACGCTTTGCCCATTTTTAGGTTGTGACAAAAATCGATTTCGGGAATGAAAGGGCATACAATTTTCTAGTCTAAAGTTTTTGTCAGCGATATTGTTTTTTGCTCTATTGGTTTGGACTTGACACTCACTTGACTACCATCAACACGCAGCGTTGGTACTTTTTCATCTTGTTGCAAATTCCTCACGTTTGTTCTTGTTTGGCATCGCATCCGATCACGACGAGATGGAGATGACTCCGCCCATAGGCCGTTGTTCATCGACTGTACTGGAGCGGCCAGTTGTGACTGAAGACATGGAGCCTCGCCCGATGCTCTCAGTCTTGAATTCGGCATCGTCGCCCAGAATGTCCAAGCCGTGTGCACTGCTCTCCAGGTCGCTCGAGAGTTTGTCGAAGAACGAAAACGAGCTCTTGCGGAACGGCATGGACCTGCCACTTCGATTGTCGCCGAATCGGGACGAGTCGCTGGAGCTTTCGCTCATGCGAGCTGCCATGTCGACCCGTTCATGAGGACTGCGCGGAATGCTGCTGGCAATGCTGCTCGCGTCACTCGCCTTCCGTTGCATGTACTGCAGAACGTTCGCGCGCTCTCGAATCGCTTGAGAACACTCGTTGGCGCGCTTCGGATTGCGCAGACGCTTTTGCTGAGCATACGCTTCATCGACTGGGACGGACACGATTCGGCGAATGAGAGGCGGGGCACAGGCACTAGGCTCGTCAGCGGCGAAGTCCATTGAGCTGGACCGATAGTGAACCGGAGAGTAAAGAAGGTCAGGCGCAGGTGGCTTCTCCAAAAGTGGCACCGTAGAGGTCCGGTCTGGTGTGCCTAGCTTCGCATTCTTGTCATCCTGGGAGTGATTCGAGTTCGTTTCGTCTTGTGGGTCCTGAGTGAAGGAAGCTGTGTTTGCATAGGAAATGGTGCTCCTAGAAAGTGTGCTTTGGTCACTAAACCCACGAGAAGTGCGTCCACTACCACTTCGAGCGAGCTTTCGCACTTCGTCGAAATCGGGTTTCTGTACAACTCCATCGTAGTCGCGCTTGAACGGGTGCTGTGGAATCATGGGACATTGGTCAATAGCATCGTTGCGTGCCTTTTCAATCGCGTTTTGCCGCTGCTCTTGTCCTGAAATGCCCGCTGGGGATCGGAACGGGTCCGAATACGAGCGGGATAGCGATGGCTCTTCCAGCATTGCAATGTTGTCGGCAGGCAGACGTTGGTGCTCGTTGGACCTCCTTCGGTTTCCCAACGAAAACCCTTCAATTCCATAATGTTGAGACTTCTTAGGCTGGGGACCAAGCAGCACCGGGGATGAGTCAATTGCACCGCGCACCCAGTTGCCTGATCCGGAATCTGAATGCACGTTTCTCATGCCGATGAGCATGCTTTCCGAACGCTGGTTGCGTCGTAAACGTTTCTCTGCCTTCTTTCTCTCCTTTTGGGTTTTCATATCCTTGTGCCATTCTTCGAAACGCTGGATCCAAGCCAACGGCGATCGGCCAATCGTCTGAGAATCGTCGTCGTTGTCTTTAAGCGATCGACAGTTTGGGGTGTTGTTTGCGCTGTTGCTGGGAACCTTCCGCGCGTGTATGAAAGCAGAGCTTTTACTTCGCCGGTCGCGCGTTAGCCCGGATCCACTTTCGCCAACATCTGATCGGTCCGGGTTAGGACGGTGCTCAGTTAAATTTGTGTCGGACTTCATGCGCTGACCTTCGTTTTCCTGCGAACTGCTAACGGCAAAACCATCCCTAGAGATCCGACGAACGTTTCGCGCACCCCACTGACGATAACTATCTGCTGAGCCCCAATATTCTTCCTTAATCTGCACAGAACATTTTAGGTCGTTAGGCTTTGTGTTACCATTTACAGTTGATCGCCAGCGATTGCACTTACTTGGGGTTGCATGCCTTCGTAATACTCTGCAAGGTTGGTGTTGTCTCGTTGAATCGATTCCGTGTATTCATCGGTGATATTCCGATCGAAAGTTCTTCACAGAGACACAACATTTGTCAGATGCCTATACTTGCCAAAAATTATTATCCAGTTCACGTACCGAGCCAGACGAGGAGGAATCTTGTCAATATGCCGAAAGATGCTCTGCTTGTTCTTGCGACCGAATATACGCAGCCTCGGCTCTGTTCTCGATTCCGAGCTCCGCCGCCCAGTTGTTGAGCTCCGTCTATCCTCCGATTCAACAGTAGACGCAACAATGCCTGAAGCTAATTGCAGACGGTGATGTGCCCGAAAGTCCTCGACGCGGCCACGAATTACGCAGTCTTGCTGTTTTGAAATTCGCATCAATGCATGTGCATCAACGTCCCCTCGACCAAGCTACAAGTACAACAAAACAAACCATATTAGCACGAGCATTGCCTTATTCCCTGTGTTCTGCATTGCAATGCATACCTCATTAAGATGTTTCAGCATGTCGCCGTATGTGGTGCATGCGATAAGCTCCGTTTTTGCCTGCTGCAGCAATGCCAGTGCTACCCGAAAGAGGACCTACATCAACACAAGTTTGAGATCAGTTGTTTGGTTTACAGCTTGCTCAAATGAAATAAACGAGCCAACCTCATCTCCTTGGAGGAAAACTGAGTCCCAGATCTGGAAGGTGACGTCACGTTCACACGGGCTTGCGAAGAGGGTCAAGAACCACTCTGTGCATGCAAGGGAAAGCTCCATTCCTGAACCTCCAAGCCCTGCCAAGTGATCGGAAACCTCTGGATATTGGAGCCGCACGAGATCGGCAAATACGTGTTGATCCACTGCAAGCCCCAGCTACAATATATATTGAACAACACATTTGTTAGTACAGGATTGATGAATGTAGACATTCACGAGTGCTGCGCTACTCACCATTGTCGTATAGTAGTCGTCAGGAACAAGCCGGACAATCGCGATGAGTAAATAGAATGCTTCTTCCTCGCTCAGATATTGCAGACTTCGTGCAACAATATAATTCAAACCCTGACAATATCCCAAGCTCCGGTTGTAGAGCGAGTACGCCACCAGAATCCGCCGCATCATTCTCGATTTCTCTTCTGTCCATAATTCTTTGTCCTCATCGGCAACAGTTCGGTGTAGATCCACATCAATCTGCCGCGTAGCCTCAGTGCTCTCTAATTCTGATGCTAACAATCGCTCGTATTGGCCCTTGTGCTTCCGCATTTCCAGTTGGGCGCCGGACGCCAGCATCCACAGCTTTCCGTGCAATTCTTCCGGTACTGGCCCAAAATCGCGATCATCGCGCATGAGTATGGCTCGTATCCGTTCTTCCGTACGCCAAATGCCGTGTGCGAGCGGGCCCAGCCCATCAGACGCTGAGGAATCACCAGCACGATCGTTCTCTTCCTTTCGCTGCTGCTGGTGCTCATATTCAAACAGTAACCGCTGCCAGCGCGATTGCTGCAGCAATTGAACGGCTTCAGGAGACTCCAGATCCAGCTCATCCTCATCTAAATCGTCGTCCTCGACGAAGACGCCGTGCTCCGACAATGGCGACCAGTCCTGCAGCATTTCATCAGCCCACACGTAAGTGTGAGAAATATGAACATTCTAACGCACTACAATACAATAACAAAATGCAAGGCGTGTAGCATACCGGAGCGTTAATCATAGAGCTTCGTTCATCGATCGAGCGGCGACTCGAGAGCGACACCGCCACCACCTGCAGCGCCAGCACATTGCTGTACACTGCAGCACAAACAATTCCACAACAAGTCAGCAAATATCCCCACCCGGCTTCTCCACTCTCGTAACCCACCTTTCTCCATGTCCCTGCGTCGAAAAAGGTCGTCGGGCTGGAAGAGATCTTGCCGTGCGACACCAAGCACTTCGCAGGCCCTATCCATTCCCAAGAAGGACGAGAAGAGCAGTGAAGCCACACCACGAGCAACAGCCACAGCGTTAGTGCCGTCAAATCGACGACTCGACGACGAAAGCTCCGCCCTCAACTCAAGACGCACCGAAGATACTCGAGCACATTGCTCAGCGCGTCCACGTCGCCTCCGTGCTCCTCGACGCGCCGCACTGGGCTGATCTGACTCTTCATGCCCAGCGCCTTGTACAGCTTGTTGACGAGGTCGCACAGCAGCTCCCCCGAGCGCAGCGCAGCCGGCAGGTCGCCCAGGAACTTGTCGCCCAGCACCATCTCCATCCAGCGCCGCACGATGTCGCCGTCCTTGCTCACGTTGCGCGTGGGCGAGAGCGTGACGCCCGTGGCCAGCAGCTCGTCCTCCAGCTGCATCCTGTCCTATAAATCCTGGGGGGTTCAGGGGGAGGAGGAGGGGAGGCCGCCGCAAACTGGCGCTCCAAGAGCATGCAAGTGCCTTCCGCTGGAGGGAAGGAGCCTGCTGCTGAAGCACGTCACACTCGCTCTGTCTGCACGAGAAGCGCCGGCCCTGCTTTGACGCGAGACTTGTCCTGACCGACCGACCGAACTGAATACAACTGCCGAAACGGCACCGCTTATTCTGTGTACGACACACCATCACCTAAACCCAGAGAGATCTGTGATGGGGCAAAGATATGTGGATTCGCCTTGTTGTCAATTGGCTTGCTTCCTGCATCAACGTACATTGCTGCTGCTGTTCCCTTTTGCGTGATTGTCGATACGTGAGGTGATTTGGACTTGTACACTCTGACGCCGTCACTTTTAAAATAAAATGCGATGTCAACCCCTCTCGATCGAGTATTACTGAACACGAAGTTGCTCTACCTTATAAAGTAAGATACATATGTGTTGTGCTTTGCATTGGTTATTGTGCGTTCTACTCTTAGAATCAACCGTTCAGGCAATCGCGCAAGGCCTGATTACACTATCAAATCCGTTTAACTACGAACCGTATTTAGGGAGAGGCCTCGCACGATGACTAGGATTTGTATGGCAAATTTGGTCCCTCTGTCAAGTCGCACGAAGGTAAACTTATTATAGCTGCACTGTGCGCAACTTTCCGCGCCAAAGTAAAAAAGCTAAATATCGGAATCCCCAGTCTCACTTCCTCTCACTATGCCTTAAATCTCAAAAATCAGCTTTCCCGTCTTTAAGTCGTCCTGGGACAACATTCCCCCTTCCGCAACAGCGCCCGCAACTGGAGCAACGCAAGCCATGACGAGCAACAAGGACGCCGAGCCATCAGCTTCAACGTCGGACGTGGAGCTCGATGCTGCCGCCCACGCGCGCCAAGACGAGGCCTCGAGCGACGAGCCGCTGGTGAAGAAGCGCCGCACCAAGAACTTCCAGCTGCGCGAGGACCTGGCCAAGTCGCGCGGCTCCGTGAGCGTCGTGATCCCGCAGTTTGAGCCGCACGCGTTCATCACGTGGGACGAGTTCATCCAGGCCTGGACCAGCTACACGGCGCGCACCAAGACCATGTACCGGCGGCGCAGCTCGTCTACCACGACGTACTGGAACAACAAGCACAAGTTCAAGAAGTACCCGGTGCCCGAGGACTTCAAGTACGCCACGATGGCCTACTGGTGCACGCACGGGTGCATCCAGCCGTCCCGCGGCAACGGGGTGCGCACCCATTTGCACAACCGCTACACGGGGTGCTCGGCCCGGATCACGGCCGACGTGGTGTTCGAGATGGTGGAGGGCGAGCCGGGCAAGGTCCGGTGGCTGGTTCGTGTGCGCAACCAGGTAGGACGTGACGGACAGAGTGACGGACACGGAAAGGAACTGATGCTCTGCTGCTGCTTGCTGTAGATTGCACAGCATAACCATCGCATCAGTGACGAGATCTACCACTGCTACACGAACAACAGCTCCGTGCCGGACGAGCTGCTGCTGGGCCCGGAGAAGCAAGAGCCGCACCAAGGAGACGACTCAGGTAAGTGTCGATGCATGGCTGCGTGGAGTTTTTTTATTGACGCGTGTTGCTGGATGCAGCGTATGAACCATCGGCTCGTATGCTGACGGAGCTGGATCCGATGGGCGTCGATGCAGGTACGAGGAGGTAATCCTCATGTACGTGGGGACTGTGGCTGATGGTGTTTTTTGTTTGTTTGTGTTTTGCAGGGTTCACGATGAGATCTTCTGCTGCCGAGGCCAAGATGAGTGGCAAGACAACTGTTAGCACTGCTGGATCGACAGGTGCGCCGCTGATACGTATGAACGGGAAAGCTTCAGTGTTGGCTAACTCGATCGTTGGTGTATGATGTACTAGCTGTCTCTGGATTGATCCTGAAGGAAGCACTCGCGAATGAGCATAAAATGAATATGGCCGCGTCAGAGATGCAGCCACTGCTCGATGAGCTGAAGTGTACACCGTCGCGCGTAATTCACAAGCGGTTGCAAGATGTGTCGGAAATGGTAGCGCATCTGCTGGCGAAGTGGCACCAAGGTACGTCTTCTAGCAAACCTCATTGTGTCAGCACAAATGAATTTAGACCTGATGTCTTCTGTGTTGTGCTGTCACCATAAGACCGCGCCGCTGAGGAAGCTTCTCAAGCTCATGCTGCCGCGCCCATTGCCTCGTTATCAGCCGAACAGGCTACATCAAGTGAGGCACTTAGCAAGGCGGCTGCCAGCACTATTCCTACTATCACTAGTCTGCCCCCAGGAGCTGCATATTACCTGGCACCACGTGTCGAGCAATTGGCAGCTGAAACAAATCGGGCGGCACCTGTCAGTACCGATAGCAGATCAGGTGATGAAGCAACTCCCACCCAAAGCGACCAAGATCTCCCGGAAAAGAGCGGCCAAGTGCTGGGGAACCAGCGCGGCCCCTCCGAGGCTGTTTAGGGCGGTAGCGTTGATGAAATGAGTGCATTGTGCATTGCCTCGTGTCATTTGTGTCAATTGAAGGAGACGCTTGCCGATGCTTTTATCTGACTGTGGCCATGGTTTGATGATTTGCTGAACATCTTGGGGCATGCTACGGACTCGTGGATAACTCGCGGTATTTCTGTCAGGTGGGAAGGAGATACCAAACTGACCGTTTTACACGTATGATCATAAGCGTCTGCGTGGGGGCTTCGTTTTGACGAGGGTGCCATCTCGCTATTATCTCGTTAGACCACCATACAAACGACGGCAGCGGTTGCAGCGATTGCCCACTGGGGATGAAGACACGTTTTTTCGTGAGCGAACGGACTGACACCGACTCGATGCACGAGAACGAAGAGCCGATGCAGGACAGCGAAAGAGATGACGATAATCAGGATGACAGTGAGCTTTTTCTCGCTGACGACGATGACGGAGATTTCAATGAGTTGGCAGCTGAAACTTCAAGTCTTGCCTCCAGCGATAGCAGCAACATTGTATACAGTGAACAAGGCACAATTACTGCAGTGCGTTTGCGACCAATGCTCCCTTCCGAGAAGAAAAGCGGTTATCGCGCCATCGTTGACATGAGCGTGAATGACGACTACACCGTGACTAGAACTGTGAACCCGACAGCACTTCCGCCTCCGTCTCGGAGTCACGCGTCTGCAAGGTATACGTCGAGTAAACTTCCCTTGATGGAATCGACACTTGCAACCGACACAACAAATTTTCCAGCCCAGTTCACACAAGAATTCAAGTTTGACTATAGCTATTGGTCTTTTGATCGCTCGCCTGCGCATCAAGTAGCAACACAAAGCGTGGTTTACGATGGTATCGGGGCTCTCGCGCTTGAGACTGTTCTACAAGGGCAAAATTGCTCTGTATTTGCTTATGGACAACAGGGGGCAGGGAAATCGTACACTATGATGGGTAGCAGTGGGGATCGCACCTCGTTTCCTGCATCTGTGAGAGCCAACAGCAGTGCCAATGGCGTGAGAGCTCCAAGCACACTATTGACATCAGAGCGAAGAGGATTGATCCCACGAATTTGTCAGGGTCTGTTTAATGAGATCGACGAAGGAAAAACGTCGGGCAACGCGTCCACTCTCACAATGAGCTACGTGGAAATCTACGACGAACGCGTGTACGACCTACTCTCTCAAGCTTCTATCAAGGTAAATGTTTTTTAAAGATGCCTGCAACGGTACCCTATCTGACGTGTTGAACTCTACAGAAATCTCTGAAGGTAAGAGAACACCCCGAAGAAGGTGCTTTCGTTGAACGAGCACGGCGTGTACACGTTACGAGCTGCTCTCAAGCCGTGGAATTGATCGAAGAGGGAAACCGTACACGCTCTGTGACATCCTCACAGAGCCGCTGTCGTCCAGTTCGTTCACACACCGTGCTAATTCTTTCGCTTACTCAAAACACACTAGCAGGCTCTGCGTCGATGTCGTCCGGGGCCAGGATTTTCGAGAAATCGTTAAAAAGTAGACTCTGCTTGGTTGATTTAGCTAGTAGTGAACGTTTGGATCACTCCAGTGCGAACGGGCTGGGCTTACGTGAGGCTGCAAGCATTAACCGTTCCCTAGCAACCCTCGCTGATGTTGTCAGCGCTTTGGCGAAGCGAAGAAGCTATCGTTCTGTTGATGGATCGCAACACCAGAAAACATTCGTTCCCTACCGAAACTCAGTCTTAACAAGGCTTCTAAAGGAAAGTCTTGGTGGGCGTGCCAAGATAATCATGCTCGGTACTATCAGTCCGTGTTGTGCGCATTACGAGGAGTCAATCGCGACGTTGAGGTACATTGAACGCGCGAGGAGCGTCTACGGCACAATTCGAACACAAGTGGATACGAATGGAGACACAACACAAAGAATTCTCAACGAAGCAAGCGAGCTGAAGTCGAACCTATGCGACTCTAACCTAAATGAGGTTCCTCCTACTATGACTAATGGTTGCTGTGGCATTCCGGAGCATCATGAAGGTTGTGTAGATTGTGAATCGTGCGACTACAGGTCGAGCAACGACAACACTGAGGACCTAAAATATCTGGCGACCTGCGAGCAGGATGTGACAAAGGATAACATAACGAAGAAGGGATCGAGCACCTGTGAAAACGAGCTTCGGGCAGATAGCGCCCAGAATGAGGAAATGGATGATCAAGTGCTACGGAGGAGTGTTATTTTACTGAAATTAGTTGCTATTCGTTGTCGCTGTCAAATTTTGAGCAAGTACCGCGCCTTAGACCGATGGAGAAAACTCGTAGTTTGGCACGCTAGAACTATTGTGGAAGTACGGCTACACCAAGACAAAATGGAGCGAGTATCTTCGGAGCGTCGTGGTAGTTCGACAGTATCACCTTCAAGCGGCCGAAAAGCAGGTTGCCCCCCTCTTCACACGCACATTCCAACGGCAGAAACACAGACAGGTGGTCGTGTTCAAGATGTGGTTGCAGCAGTTGTTGCTACTGATGCCATTTGCTGTTCGGTGGTCCAGGAATTCTTGTTTCCACACTGCAAAGACTCGTCAATACGCTCCATTCAGCGAGCAAATACGACAGCATCAACATCTCTCTTGGAGTTGCTAGCGTCGAGCTCGGAGTTTGATCGGTCTGATTTTCGCTTGAGGTGCAGTGAAAATGAACAGCGACTGGATGAATTAGCATCAGCAGAAAATTGGTGCAATCTTGAGGACGACCAATTCCTATTCAAGTTGCCCACGCAATTCGACTCACTTGATTTCAAAGAAGAGGTAACAACGCTGAAGAACTCCGGCAGCAATTCGCGTTTATTATCACCAGGAGCTCAGATCGAAGAGAATGCCACTTACTCTTCACTGTCGCTTTGTGTGGACTCCATCGACATGGCTCGAAGAACATTAGGGCCTGGCGAGCGAAATTTACGCCGACGAACTAAGGATGATAAACGAATGCCAAGTGGAGCCACTGGTGTGGAATTTGAGCTCCTTAGATACCTGGATAAGCGATTTGTCGTAATGACTCGGCGTTTAGAAGACTTAATGGACGCGCTTCAATCATACCCCCAGACGAGGACACCATCTCAATCGTGTTGTGAAGCCCTGGAGTCGATGGTCGGCGAGTTTTGTCTGCAAATTGTTGCCAGGCTGTGTGACCAGCTTCCTAGTGCGTCCAGTGCATGTGTAGCCGGCCGCCTGCAGCTACAGACACAATTGGAGGACTATGGCGAGCGGTTGATGCAATTGCTACCTGATGTAGCTTGTGGAAGTGGTGATATCGAGACAAAACCCGATGAGAATGCTGCCAACGCTGTTTTCTCTGTGGTCACGGATCTTCTGGTTCTGACGGAGAGAATTAAACTCATTTGGAGTTTCGCTGAGCATAAGAAGAGGGAGCGATTACTTCAGGTGCGAGTTTTGGAAGCTACGACTATCAAGGACAGGAAAATAGCTGCTAAAATCGCCGATCTTGAAGAACAAAATGCGAGGTTATCTGCAAGATGCGATGCACTTGCAGCAATAAATGGACAAGTTGAAGAACTAACGGCAAATAGGTTGGAGTTGGATTACCATACACCCACAAATTTTAGAGCGAGGCATGCTGACGACATGTTGGATCATCTTGAGGTGGAGTACGATGCAATTGCAGCTTCAAAATCTGTGGACAACCTGGGATCAAAGCTAGCGGTGGAAGTTGCACGGACTTGGGACGTTCAGGTTCGAAATGACGAGCTGTTATGCCGTTTTTCAACGCTGAACAGCGCGTTAGCAGCGGCTTCAGCACGAGTAAGGGCACTCGAAGCAGAAAATAGTCGGCTTAGCTTTGGGGTCCAAGACTCGGTTTGCAAAGGCGGTAAGAACGGCTCAGCAAATAGCCAAATGCTAGATACGCTGGGAGCTCTGCAGAGGGAGCATGATAATGCTTACAGACATGCCAACGACCGAGAAGGTCAGCTGAAAGGACTAAAAAGAACTGATTTGGAGTTCTGCTCCGAGCTGAAAAGTGTCAAAGCACTCCTCGCGTGTGAGAAGGAAGCTCGAAAACGTGTCAACGCGGACTTAGTTCAATTGAAAATGCAGGCCAATGTGAAGATGGAGGGTATAAGACAGCAACTTGACGATGCTGAAGCACGCGTTAGAGAGTTGGAAGAAGCCGATGCAAGGCGGCAAGAAATCAACGAGGCACTTATTGTCACAGAAGCAACGAATGCTGAGCTATCAGCGTCACTTACGCAAGCTAAAGCGGAGTTATTGATCGCATTGGAGAACGTCTGTCAAACCGAGAGCAAATGTGTGCACCGTATAGCTGCAATTGAAGGCTTGAAGATGAGTTTGTACCATGCTCATGCACAGCGGGAATCAGCCGAGATGGTAGCAGAGGAATTAATCTCCAAGTTGGGAAACGCAAAGAACCAGATCTCAGGTCAAGCAAACCAAATTTGCGTATTGGAGACACACATTCGTCGTGAAGAGCAACGTATGCAAGAGCTGCAGTCAAAATTTACAGTAGCAGTGAACGATAGGGACGAGCATATCCTCTTGCTTTCTGAGACTGAAGAAGCACTAGAAAACGCCCGCGAATGTGAAAAAGTTTTGCCAAGCCTGCTAGATATGTCTTCTGCACGGGGGTTGGATGAAATTAATCGTGTTCGAGGAGAGCTACACGAAGCAACATTAGAAATTGGCTTACTGCGCGAGGAGCTGACAGAATTGCTGGATCACTCGACACTTCAAAGTGCTACCATCGAAACTCTGAAGCTCGAACAGACAGAAACCATGCGAAGAGCAGATGAGTTGGAGCTAGAGCGTGACGAGCTAGTGCTTCGGTGCCAGCATCGTGAACAACATATTTCGGAGCAAAACGAGCGCGCGCATCAAATGGCAGAACTGCACGCTCAACAATATGAAGAGAAGTTATCTAGATTAGAGAGGCAGCTGGAAACCGAGCGCCAAGGAAGTATGGTCATGCATGAGATTTTGCAGCAGCAAGTGAGCGCCTTCCTTGAGCTACAGGCTCAACAACACGCGATTGAGGTGAAGAATAGCACTATCGTTCGAGAACTTGAGGCGCGAGTTAAGACCCTATCAGCTAAAGTACAAATTATGGATGGCGAGCTGACAGCGAAAACGAACAAATTGGAATCTGCTCATGGGGTTGTGAAGGTGCAGACGCAGAAAATTGTAATGCAGACGCAATCGTCTGAAGCACTCGTGGTCCAACAACATCAAGAGTCTCGCAGCTTAACGAAACGACTTGACGAATGCCAGATGGACTTACATGCAAGTACTCGAAGGTGGGTGCGAGCAGAGACGCAGAGCGGATTGTTACGGATTTGCATCGCCCATTTGAACAGCTATCTTACACAGCAGAAAGAAGCGTGGTTGATGCAGGTCGCTGACGTTGAGTCTGCTCAGTTGAGAGTCGATAGCAATCGAATCTCAATGGAAGTTACGTATGGTACTGAACAAACTGTAAATGAGCACTTGAACAGCGTGGATGCGTGGTTTGAAGAAGTGATTTCGGGAAGCCAGGCATCAGCGATTGATCCGATTTCAGTAACAGAAAGTATTGGAAAAAGAGTTAGAGGCGAGGATTACGCAGCACGATCGTCGCTGTTGAAGACCCTTACGGACCTAAGTGCTCTTACCAGTGAACTGCTGACTGTGTGTGATGCTTCGCCTCAAACTAACGATCAAATCAACAGTCTGACTGCTGAAGAGGTGACCAAGGGAACTGATCATCACGGCGCGAGTGTTACCACGAGTGATTTGAAGGACGATCTGCATGAAGCAGCTTTTGAGGGGAAGGAGGCGGTGACGAGGCATAACCCAAAGGCATCGAGTGAAGTTGTTCAGCTAAGGTACGCATCGAAAAAAAAATGCCTACTGCGGAGAATCTTGTACTTACTGAACTTATAAATGATTTACGGCAACAGGAAAATAGTGATGAAGCTGAAAGAGGCGCTAGGCGCGAAAGATGACATGCTGCTGTTCCTAGACGAAAAAGTGAGGCGTCTAGAGCTGTTGGCGTCGAAGTGAGCATACTTTATCGTATCACATATATGAATCTTTGATTTCAATGTCACGTAAAGGTTCATCTAGTAAACAAAAATACAGTGTTACTGAGACCTTAACGGTCTCGCCGACGCCAGACCCTTTTGCGTCAGATCGGACCGATTCCTCGTGCCACTGGATGGCAACTGTCTCCGATCGTTCTGCTGAGGTTTAGCGAAGGAGCTCGAGTTGTTATCTGTACAAACCCAACATGCCAGCATAGGTCGAACCTGAACATCAAAAGGCATCCCATCCAAATGAAAGTAGAGTCGTCTTGCGTCTAAGCCTGCTTAAGGTCGAATGAAAATACACCTGGTATATTATACAAGCCGTACACTTATACGATAAGTATACATCCGGCGGCTTGTAAGTTTATACTAGATGTATACTTATTTAGTAATTATACATCTGGTGTACACTTACACAAACTCTCAATAATAACACACAACATGAAAGTGGTAAGTCGAGCTGATCTACCTTGACGGCCGGCCCTTCTCCCTGTTCCCACAGACATCCCCTCTCGCAGTCTCCAATCCCTCCAAGTAGCCCTTGAAATTATCTATCTCACCCTGGTTTTTATTTCTCCGAATGACCCCGTATAGATCCAACTGGGTGGCGCGAACGATGGGCTCTGCCATTTTTTGAGCTTCGGCGGCTTCGAGATGCTTCTGGACTGCGGTGTGAAGCTCCAGTCGCTGCGCTGTGATTCCCAAGCACATGGACGCTCTGTCTACCGCCTGGAGCTTCCAGCGCTGAGCTCTGTGGATGTGGGGGCTCTGGACGTGGTGCTGCTGTCCAACCATCTCACTTTGCTCGCTCTACCCCTCTTGACAGAGGTTCTGGGCTTCAACGGACAGATCTACGCAACACAGCTGACTTTGGACTTCGGTCGGGTGTTTCTGGAGGAGCTTGCAGCTCTGGCTCAAGGGGACGACACTGCTGTGTTTACTTTTGACAGTGTGGCCGACGGAATGGAGACGGAACTGCCCATGTTCTCATTGAATGAGATTGATAAATGCTGCAAGAAGATTCGCTGTGTGGAGTACGGTGAGGTGGTTCCACTGGCGTACGGTGTGCAGGTGACGGCGCTGAGCTCCGGGTATGCTTTGGGAGCGAGCATTTGGCTCGTGGAAGGCCCGAACGACCGCCTTGCCTACGTGGCTGCGAGTTCGGGAGATTATAACCGTCACCCCAAGGAGCTGGATTTGCTGCCTCTTGTAGACTGCGAAACGCTGCTGCTGACAGACTTAAAGCCAGATCGTGACCCGCATTCCAACACAGAACGCATGGTGGAACGTGTGCTTAGTGGCGTGAGCCGCGTGCTTGAGCGCGGCGGTGTTTGCATCGTACCCACGTCGCCATGCGGTGTGGTGTTTGACCTCGTGGAAGCTGTGTATGCGGCGTGTCTGCACAACAAGCAAAACGTTCCGATGTACTTTATCTCGGACTACACGTCGCGAGTTATGAAGCTTACACAGCTTGGGGCGGAGTGGCTCTGTGAAAAGAAGATTGAAAAACTGTATGCTGGTGAAGATGCATTTCTCCACGAGTCACTGCTGAAAAACAACCTGTTCCACGCCGTCGCAGACGTCTCTGCTGCCACGGCTGCTACTTTTCAGGTACGTTCGTCCCTTTTTGCGAGCGCTTGAGCAAAGAACTGAACAACTTTTTCTTTGTACGCAGAATGGTAGTATCCTTTTCGTTGGACACCCTTCCCTCAAGTTTGGACGTGCCCCGGAATTGATTCAAATGCTTGGCGACGAGAGTCGCAATGCTGTACTTTTGATTGGTATGCCCTGATCGCTCAAACGTACTGATAATCAATCAATCCGCGTGTCTAACAAAATCTTCTTGTTACAGACCCATCTGTCGATGCTACGGAAGCCTTTGCCCCATTCCAAGACCTGCAGATTGAGAAAATTGCGTGCCCAATTGACCCAAGGTTAAGCTGTGGAGACGCCAACCAGTTTATTGCTCGGTGCTGCCCGCATAACTTGATCATCCCGTACGAATTCAATGTGGCAGCACCAGCAAGCTCGATGGAAGGAGCTGAAATGTCATCACACTTTTCACGAGTTCTTCCGCTTCACGAATTGACTACAGCGAAAACGAAGGCAGAACTTCATACGTTCCCAATGAAGCAGTTTGAGCCTATTGTGATCGAGAAAACGTCAAAATATCTTGACGGAAGGCTTGACCCCAAGGTACGCGCTTTGCCATTGTGTTGTTAACTGTGTTGCATGGTCTAGTTGACTTTTGGATATTTGTTGTCGAACGCGGATAGCTTGCTGCACTAGCTACAGTTACCGAGGTAAATGGAAAAGCTGCAGCTTGCGTGAACGGCGTGCTCAGCGTGAAGCGAAAAGCGTTTGTGCTGGAGCCACCTCCGGTAGCTCCTGCCGTATCGTCATCCTCTGACGGGAACGGCGAGTCCAAGCCGAAGAGCTCAGGAAAGCGCAAAGCATCAGCAATCGCGGACTCAGATGCCAGCAGCAACCTCCAAAGTATTGACTACAAGGAAAAGAGCAGCCTTCTCCTGGGGCAAGTGGATGAAGATAAACTGATGAAGCAAGTGAAAACGGTACGTCCCAAGGACAGCGTCGGAGAAGTCGTCAACACGTGCTCACGATATATTTCCTCTTTCAGCATGACCCTCAAGCGCAAGTGTATATCTCACAAGGCCAGGGAGACGCTGACGTGTTCATGAGCATTCCTTCCCTGGATGCCCGGATCACATTGTGGAAAGAGACTGGAAAGACGCTCGTTGAAACGGAGAAGGAGGACACTCGTGCGTTGCTGACATCATTCATTTTGGCACAGCTAGTAGTGATCGCTCAAGGCTAGGCAGGAGAGATTATGCCGACTCATGCTGTTGCGCAGAATAGATAGCATCATCCATATCCAGCACGAACGCGAGCGTTTTCACATTGCGGCACCTTGACGGACCAAACGTATTTTTGGCTGGGTGTGTTGGTTCAGCTCGGCTGCTGTTTCTTCCGGACGCGTTGACTTTGGCACGATCAGCAGTGAAGATGGAGCGCGTAGAAGATGGCAGCAGCATGAACGTCGTCCCGTCCATGTTTCATGCTGGTACGTTCAATTCTTGCTTCGTACTTGCTTAGTGAACTTACAAATGAAATTGCTGTAGGCATCTCAAACAAATTCACAAAGCGCCATCTCAGCAACTTCCGCGATACAACATTAACGGCGGCCTCTGCAGCAAAGCAGCGAGCGGAGCGAAAGTTAGAACGGCAAGCTGATGCAATTGAGAAACAGCAGCAGAAGATTGACAGTGAAGTGAGAGCTGACACACCAACACAATGAATGCTGGATATTGTGCATCACTGACGAATGCGCGTGTGTACTTGAATTTACAGATGAAGAAAATAGCGGAAATCACTCAAAATCTGCATCGACAACAGCTACGTGAAGCAAAACGTCTTCGGAATCGACTGAATTTTGCGGCCTCAAAGATTCAAGCTGCTTATCGACGCCATTTAGCCCACGTGAATGAGGTGAGGAGGGATGCCGCCATTTGCATTCAGACTGTATCGCGTGGATTTCTCGCTCGGACTTTGGGCTGGAGGTTGCGACTGCAGCGTGAAATGTACGAACAAAACTGCTCCTCGGAGATAATTTCGCGGTGCATTCGTAAACTTGCTGCAAGAAACACTCGCGCTAGGGAAATTGAGCTCAGATATTGGGCGGCATGCTCTATACAAGGTATGGCCCGGATGGCTGCCGCTCAATTATACGTTTACGAGCTGCGGCGAAAGCAGCAAGAGGCAGGGCGACAATATCGAGCAGCAATTGTGATTCAATGCAACGCGCGGAGCTTTATGACGAGACTGATCTATCTGGATGTGCTCTATCTCATCTGCCGAATTCAGGCCGCTATGCGTGGGCATCTTGTACGAAAGCAGTTGCGGTGGCTCCGGACTTCCGATGTAGAAGCCATTTCAAAATTGCAGGCTCACATCCGAGGATTTTTGGTGCGGAGACGGAAACACTTCCTTCACCCCGACAATGATTTTGGTAGAGCTTCTCCAAGGGTTAGCAGTCGTTATGTGGACGCTGTGGCCCAGACGGAGCAAGCCACACAAGCCGATTTTAGGTCTTCCGAAAGAAGGCTTGAAGGACTTCGAGAACAAAACGAATCTGGACTTCACAGAGCACAAGCAGCCTCGTTATCTCTTACACGCGACGGACGTACCGGGAAGAACGGATTCGACCGTGTTCTTGGACGTTCGTCGACAGGTTTGGGGCAGCAGCCAGCCGACGGGCCTGCAATCCAGCGTTCGTACTGGCTGCCAGCAGGAGCTAGCTTTGACAGGAGATTGCCGGTTCTACCAGTACCAAAACGAATGTTAGCATTAGAGCGCGGGGATCCTCTTGGTAGTGATGAACTTCGGCTGGTGAACCAAAGTTGGACACCTAAAAAACGACCGCATCAGAAACCCTGCCCAGTTCGATTGAGCCCGGTGGTAATCCCGTCAGTGAAAAACGATTCGAGTGATCTCACCACAAACGAAATTGAGGTGGAAGAGGATGCCAGCACTTTGGAAAAGGAGGAACGCCTTCGTCGTCAAGAAGAGCTCAAACAAAAACTACACTTCCGAAGAAACCTGGAAAAGCGGCAGCAAGAACACGAACTTAAGCTCAAACGAGAAGGAGAGGTAAGGCTTCGAAGAATCTTGAGTGGATTTATCTACTAACTTTTGGTGTCCTTCGTAACGTGCAGACAGAGGCTAATGAAAGGAAGCTGATGGAGCGCGAAGAGAAGGCAGTACGACTACAGCTGAAAATCCTACGACGGCGTTCGAAGGAGGGCAAGATCAGGCAGGTGACGGCTGACCAGCGTCGTGAGGAACGAGAGCGATTAGCCATGGCTCGTGAAGAACGGCACGTTCGACTGCATATCAAGTTTTGCGCTCGTCAACATAACAAGAAGCGGCAGCAGCTCGCAACCGCCTCGACAAACGCGAGTGAGTCGGATTCTCGACCACGATCCACCAGTGCATCAAGTCGGCATGATGGCCAAGCGCGTCGGAAATCGTCAGCAACCAAACCTCGCAAAACTACGACCAAATCCAAGAGCGGAGGTGATGCTAGCAGCGAGGATGACGGCGATATGTCGTTCCTCGACATTGACTTCACCATACCTGCCTCAATGAAGTCGCGCAAGCTAATCCAAGTAGGAAACTTCACAGGAAGTTCTCAATCAAGAAAAGGACGCGTGAATAGCTCAGCTACACCGCCGAAGAAGAAGAAAAAGCTTGGAGGGGAAAATAGGCAGGGCAGCATGCCAAACCGTCGTGAAGTGACACCTTTGCCAGTAGACGTGCCAGCCGAGACACATGCGGAAGACGATTGTGGATATGGCGACGAGTTCGACGACGTAGTGGACGAAGCAGCTCTTAGTCACCTAATTTGCTGAAAGAAGCATGCTTATTACGGCAACAGGCTGACAAGGCTGGCTAGAAACGAAGAAGCTCATCAATGGCCATGTGCGTCGTGCCTTATTCATGATTTCAACCAACCCCCCTGTAGGGATGTCTTACTCATCTTTGCATTCTAGACTTCGGTGTCTGTCCGACGGAACAAGTAGAGGTATCCAGCGCCAAGTGGGGGCTCCTCCGACACAGCCACCTTGTCATCATTGAAAATAATCCAGCGGCCGTCCTTCTTCATATGGCAGACGTAGTGTCCCGAGTTGGTGTTCTTGCCGACGTGGCTGACAAAGCCCACCAAAGAATAGTCGCCAACCGTATCGTTATCCAAGCGCTTCGCAGATGGTGCATCACCGGAGATTCCGCTCGACGCAGTCGATTCGCTTTCGCACTGAGCCACGGCATCATCGAGATCATCCATGTGACTAAACAACCACTCTGCAGCGCGATCCGGGTTGTTATCTGTTTGCTTGAGCGCACACTGAGCATGGGTCTCCGCGAAGCCCATAGCCATGAGATTAGATACGTGGTCCATGTTGACAGACTCGCCTTCAGACTTGGTCGCAGAGCTTGCCGATGCAGGTGGGTCGTTAAAATCCGGGTCTTCCATGTGGCTAAAGATCCATTCCATGGCAGCCTCAGCGTTAGAGTTACCAGTAGCGATGGCTGCACGCTTGCAACCGTTTTCAGAGAAACCCATCGACACCAACTGAGCCACTAAGACCTCATCAGCGGCATCCGAAGCGGTGCTAGTAGCCCTTTCGCCTGTTGCACTTGCAACGGGGGTCTCTGGCAGCTCTTCCTCACCATCAACAAGCCCCTTGGACACGAACCGATTCAGCGAGAACTTCTCTGGCACGTTCACCACAACTTCCAGCTTCTTGGGCGTCCAGTCTTCAGCCACGTAGAAGCGCCTCATTTGCACCAGCAAATAGCGAGGGAAGGAGCGGAAGCGAACCGTCTTTTGAGCCGAGCCCTTCTTGCCTGTGGCTGGTGATAAAAAGTCTTCAATAATTTCGGGTGCCAACGTCTTCTCAACGCAAGCTTCAAAAGGAACGATAGGCACCACGCGCTCTTCACCGTCCTTGCCCTCATTCTTCTCGGCTTCCTCATTGTTACCAAGCTTTTGGCGCTTTTGCTCGAGCACTTGGTAAGCACTAACCTGATTGGCATTGATGGCAGCTTCCAAGGGGATCTGCAATTGAAGAAGCATGTCGTCACGCGGCACGTACTTCAACTTGCTGGACACCATGCATTGTACGCGGTCTTCCAGCTTAAACTTGAACAGACTCGCAGTCGGAAGCTCCGCGCTAGTAGCGATATCTCCCAGAACAAGCGTTCCCAAGCGGCTCGCACCAACACGCTCTGCTCGGGTCATGAAGTCAAGCAGATATTGAAGGTACTCAACAGCATCCTGCTGCTGGCCGGTCGAGAAGTCTGGGTGGCCCTTGCCTACAAGACTACGGAACGTTATAGGTCGCAGCTCCACATTATGAATATCATCCTCTTCAACCTCCTTGTTGCTGTCCTTCGGAGGCAGGAACTGCTTCTTGTAGCGATCCGTCAGCGCTGCACACGCGAGCTTAGCGAACTGGGCCGCAAAGTCGTCCATCGGCAGCGTCGATGGCGTGTCCGCCGAAGCAAAAATCTGGTCTGAGACCTTGAAATACCGTTCCTGAATCTCCGGCAGCGCGAGCAATAACTGCAGCACCGAGTTCATGTAGCAGCTATTTCCCAGATTTTTGAATCCCATGTACCCCGCTCCAGAAACCGGCACCAATTTCTTCCCCGCCTCCGTGACAGCATCAAACTCGTACGACAAGTTCAACCCCACCTGCAGTTCATTCATCGACTTGTCCGTCTTGCGCAGGTTGTTAACATTAATTCCAAAGTGCGTCAAGTGCTTGGCCAAATGAGGGTTCTTCACCATGTCGTCCTCATCGGGTGCGTAGCTGTACACATCTCCTCCTTCCGCCGTGATCGTGCCCAACTTTACCGACATCGGGTAGATGCCTCCCGTCTCCGTGAAATGGGTCAGGGCAGCTCCACAGCCGCCCGATCCGTCCCAGTTCTGCCGGCCACAACCAATGTAGCCATCTGACAGATTCAGCCACAAGTTCTCCTGCTTGTCACAGTCGGGGGCTTGGCACTTCCAGGCCGCAGGATTTGACGCAATATGTGGCGGGGACGGGACCTGCTCCAGGTGCTCGGCGTACTTGGTCTGCTTGAGTTCCTCCTGCCAGGTCGCCACCTCTTCGGTGACCGTGTTGCCTGCATGGTTGAGCACCGCTTCAGCTGCTTCTCTTAGCCTCAAAGGGAGGCTGGGGGAGTCCAGAGCCACACGGGCGAGCTCTTGCTGCTCAGGGCCCAGCAAAACAATGCAAAAAGTCTTTTCAAGCTCGAACTTGTCTTCTACGTTGGCTACGAAGCCCCCAGCACCACCGATCGCGAGCTTCGTGGGCGCTTCTTCCGTGTCTTCGGCCTTGGGCGAGCGCTTGTGCTGCTGGTGCAGGTAAATGGCGGCGCCGATGGCGTCCAGCAGTCCGTTGCGGTCATACGGGAGGTAGGACGCCCCGTACGAGAGGAAAGAGCGCAGGCTCGTGTATAGCCCCGACGGAGACCGCGCGCAGTCGAAGGACAAGACGCACTCGTCGCGGTACACGCGGTCGGAGGCGCGCGCGATGCGCACGTGGGACGCCGCGGACTGCAGGAGAAGAGAGACTTCCGCCATTTTCTCTTTGGATTTTGGGGTTTTGGGAAAGATATGGTTCCCGAAAACCGGAGTGGGGAATGATGATGTTGGGTAGTTTTCGGGATCTGGAGGTTGAAGTGGTTTACCCCTGTTGAAATTTATCCTACTACGTAGTACTCCAGTAGAACAAAAGTCCCGCAATAGAAATTCCAACAAATTTGTGAGATTTTGATGGACAGGTTTTGTGATATCTACGCGCGGTTTGGTAGCAGTGAGAATTTTGGACTAGTAGTGATAGTGATAAAACTAACGTGCAGATATTAATATTATCAATAGTAGTTGAGAAAGGCACTAATAATATCACTACTAATATTACTACAAATGCGCTAATAACACTACTATAGCGCTGCCTACCAGATACGATTTTTGCTTTCTTCCATACGCTAGACGATTTTGATGCAGTACCAGCTACAAGCTGAGCTCGCTCATGGTCGGTCCTTGTGCGCAGCAAGCTCCTGACGAATGATCCTGTCGACAGCTTGAAATGCCGTCGAACAACCCTGTCCTAACAAAACAGGCGCAAGTTTTGCAACCGAAAGGAATTTCTCAGATCCTTCAACGGGTTTAAGTTCTCCCAGAAAGGTGGTGAATGTATTATAGTGCTAATAGCACTGCTAACAAAGGTTTTTTTATACTACTGTTTTAATAGCACTACTAGCAAGTTGCACATTATTATTGTATTTCTACTAGTAGTGCACATATCATTGTTATTAGTACTGATTGGTACTAGTATAAGTATTACCAATCCCGGATAGTTTTTTGGGCTTGGGCTTCACGGCCGGAGGGCTGTCCGTACAAACGTACCGTTGCACTACGTACTGCCGTGGCTGATTGGCTATCAGTGATAGCAAGTGCGAACACCCCACGGAAAGCATAGAATGTCGTCACCATCTTTGCAAAATTCATCACCATTTTTTTTTTATTTCGTACGCTCTAATAAAAAATGCAAAGTAAAGCAAGCTTGTTCCTTCACTTTGCGGTTTTTAGCGGAGTCACACCTCTGCTCGCCATTCGCCTTCCCCAATAGCTTCCTCTACGCTGATGCACGAGCGCTGCTGAACGAACTCGCCCAATTAACCCCCCGCACCGGTGATATATTCCACTGGAACTCTCTCAATGATGCTCCCCAACACACGCGTGAGCGGGCCCCCCACGATCCCAAAAAGTTCGGCTCGGTTCTCTGGAGTGGACAAATTCAAGAACGAGGGCGGCCAGCAATTAGAAAAAAAAATTCGAACAGGAAATAATGGAAACAGAATATTTTTGCAGAGTACCTGCCGCCAAGATAAGCGATCAAATAGCTGTCGAGGTCGCAGCATTTTGCTGTGTCGAGTCCTCATGTTGATTGCGTGCGAAAACGACGCGAACAGTTCAAGGAACATTTCCCAATGTCTCTACGACAAAGTAGTATTTGGATGTTGTATCTATCGAGCATAGGAGGTGAAGATAATCATCCTGCAAAGCGGTGGTACACCACCAGCGGACACCTTTGCTGTAAACACGCTTTTGAATAGCCTGTGTTTTGCAGAATGAAATGAACAGGCGGACGCCGCCTTGTTCGCAAACAGCACTACTACATAAGAGGTACCAGAAGATGCACCGAGTACCATGCGTATTTTGTATACTGCGCTAGTACTATTAGCCTATCATAGCCCCCCCTATGCTATGTGATTGTTGTGGTCGAGAAGTGAGAAAGGCTACAGTGTTGTTCGGAGAGCGCATTCATCCTCAACCGAGCTGCTCGTATTGAATGCTTCGCTGCAGCGTGGGGTTTCCTGTCGTTAACTATTTCTCGGGTTTGTTGCTGCGTCATCGATCAGCATGAATAAATGCTTGCCTTACTTCAGCATGGCTATTGTTGCAGTAGTCGGTGTAGTGGGGGTCATGCCACCCTCGTTAAGCGCTGCCATTTCGTCCTGAGCGCGACGAAGCACCTTTTGCGCATTGGCCGTGATGAGCGACTTCGTCGGGTCACCATTGAAAATGCGCGAGTTGTTCACAATGAGCTCCAAGTCCTTCACAAATTCACGCATCGAATCGTAATCTTTGGCCTCGATCTTACGGCGAATCGTACTCAAATCCATCGGCTGCTTCACGATCTGGTAGTAGTTGTGGACAGTCGCTGCATCCACAGGCACCCGGAAGAGTTCGCTTTCGGGCATTTCGAGCAGCCGCTGAACAACCACCTCCAGAGCGTTGTTGAGGTGCTCCACGGGCATCCGCGAGCGACTTTGCTTGATAGCACTCTTCACGTACGGCCGCTTGTACAGTTCTGCTTGCTCACGCACCTCCATCTCACGCTTGCGCTTCTTTTCAGCGTGGTGCTTGCGCGCGCCTTCGCGCAACTCTGCGAGGTTAACCGTGATCTTAGTGCTTGAATCTCCACCACTGATCACGGACGGGTTCTTCTTCACCTTGAGTTTTAACGGCTCGGAGAGCACTGCGTTCGCCTGTTTCTCGGAGAAAGAACCCGGTTTCTTTGCGCGGGTCTCATCGGCCATATACAGCGGGCAGCTGCGGTTGGTACGCATGTGGCCAACCTGCAGACATTGTGTACAACGGATGACGCTCTTGCCACTTGCTTCGTCACCGTCGGAACCATTCCCACTTTCACCATTCTTCAGCATCTCTTGATAGCCTTTGTTTTGCGCTTCGGTCTTCTGCAGCTGCTTCAGTTCTTCTTGCAACTGCTTGCGCCGCTTCGCCTTATCCAGCAAGCTCTGACTGGTAGCGTCATCCTCCAAAGCCAGCATGCGCTTTCGTTTCCGCAGCTGGTTGCGTTCGTCAGTCTTTAGCTGACGATCCTTGCGCTGCTGCATCGCTCGGAAACGAGCCACTTGCTTATCATCCACAATGAATTGGATACGAACCGTTTCGCTACCGTCCTCTTCAATGGTTCGCAAAACGCGCTTTAACACCTTTCGTCCTGGAATCTTCTTCGATGCACTTGAAGGTTCTGACATTACAGGTGTGCAACTACCATGAGTCGGAGAGGAGACCCGCGACAACTGGCCCGTGGGCGTCGCTAGAGCCGATGACACTGTAGATCCACCGCGGGAGATGATGTTAGATCGCGCTCCAAAGCCTGACACCGACGAAACCCCACTAGCACCAGTGCCGCCTTCTCTAATACCACTTGCGCGTAATTGATTACGCAATCGATTCGCGTCAACATCAGGACGGCGAACAGCGCTTGCAGGTTTCGCATTAGCGCTAGGACCTTGGTCCTCATTCATCTCTTCCATGAGACGACGCAGCTCTACTGCATCCTCCCGCTCTGCCAGCACTTCTTTCGAGCGATTAAGACCTCCACCACCACTGCGAAACAGGTTCTTCGGGCCACGCTTCGTGTCCGTGCCTCCTAATATGTCAGCTTCGACATCGGCACCCAGCTCATCAAGTTCATCATCACCATCCGATTCCTCGTCCGACGAAAAAGTAGTCTTTGTCGAGCTCAGCACATCCATTTGGCGCTCATAGATCACATCACACTTCTTGCGGTACTCTTGCTGTTGGGCAGAGAGCGACTTGCGCGCCCCACGCGCGAATTTGCTCAAACTACCAGCCACACCGTGTGCTGTAGCACGACTACTAAGCTCACGCACCATGTGAATTCGATCCCAACGGCGCAGTTTCTTGATATCTGCGTCAGCCAAGCCTAGATTACGCAGCACATCGCCAGCCTCTTTCATCTTCAGTTTTCGCAAATCGGCAGTCGTACCAGTGACTGCTGCTACCGCCTTTTGCATAGCTGCAGTCTCGGCGCTGGTTTTGCTCTCTGCAGTAGGAGCTGCGTCTTCCTCTCCGTCTTTCTTCTTAGCGCGAGACTGCGGTACACGGACAAAACTAAATCCTTCACCACGACCAGTGGGATCACCGATGCCACCGAGTTGCAACATACCAGAACCTTTGCCCTGAAGATGGCATTCAACGTAGTTGTTTGTCAAGTTCCACGGCGTGAGCTGCAGCTGCTCGTTAATATAACGGGCGACTTGGATGTCTGTCTCGAGCTTGCGAACGACAGGGTCAGTCTTCCAAAGTTCAGCCTGGGCCCTCTCTCTCGCGCGCCGCTCCAGGTTGGCCGGGATAAGGCGTGTTGACAAGGAGTTCTTGCGTAGTTCCAACCGTCGAATCAAATGGTTGATTGCGCCATTCACACCAGAAGGAGTGAAGAGCTTGGACAGACCAATATCTAGCAGCCTTCTGTGGCCTGACATCATGCTTTCGTAGAGACACACACTCTCCGGGGGGATGCTGGCACGAATCTCTTCCTCGCTTTGGAGCTGTGAAGCAGACTTCTTTTTCCACCAACCGGAGTCATTGCCACCGCGTTCGAACGTTGCCACCTCTTTCATTCGCTTACGAATGGCAGTGCCAGATTGATTAGGAAATGCTCGCGCAATATCCTCGATCTTTAGTCGCTCACCATCGCTCGCTTTCTTGAACAACCGCAGAATATGAAATGACATGTATGGGCGAATGAACTCATTGGCACTACGAGAGTTTGGTGCTGGGACCTCGATTTGAGGTTCGATTTGCCCTGCCACGAATACCTCAGGCAATTCCATGATGTATGCAGCTGTCTTTGGAACACCAAGCCCACCCGACTTATCACTCGAAACGCCCTTCTTGCCTTTCGTCACAGAGCGGCACAGAAGGAAAATATCCGAGTTGTTGCGCTCTCGCGCATCTGGACTCGCAGCAAACGGAACGGTTGGCTTGTGGGGGAAAATGGGCACCTTGTAGAGTTTCGAGTTCAACGACGTCACAACTCGCCCAGGAGGAATGTCACCAACAAAAGGTGACTCGTCGTGATCGCCAAGAGTAATGACTTGACCCATCTTCATGTCGGGCGGCTTTGGACGCGTTTTGCGAGCTTTCTTCTTGCCCAAAATGCCCAATCCCACAGACGTATCTTCTGGTGGACGCCAATAGTGAAGGATACTTGAAGCCATGCCCGGGTTTGAAAGCATTGGTGGGTGCTGTTCTGTGTACTCGATGAGAATCAGCTTACCACCAGCAGTTGGGTTCAAGTCCGAAGTCTTCTTAATTTGTGTAACCATAGCGCTCTCCTCCTGTGGGGCCAATTTGGCGGCACCCGGAGGTGGCGGCAAAAATTCCAGCCGCTCGCTGATTTTGAACTTGCCACGCGGTCGGTGGAAGTCGCGCAGCTTAGCCTTAGGCAGTTCAGGTTTCGTGAGCGAAAGCTTCATGGCTGGAAGCGAGTGGTGAACGTAACCAATGTTCTTCACCACACGCGTATCCTTCGACTTCTTGCCGCTACCTTCAGTGCCCAATCGCCCCTCAGCCGTTTCCTCGCCGAACTCCAGGTTGACCATAACCTCATCAATACGCTGCTTCTTTTCAATGCGCTGCTTGTCCAATTGCGCCAGTCGCTGTTCAGCAGCTCCCAGCTTTCTCTCTGGAATGCGCAACGTAGGACGCACATCCTCCATTTCAGGGACCGAGTAAATAAGGGACGCGTCGTTATCGTCCAACACGAGCTTGCTCTCGGGCATGTCCTGTGTCGACTTCCATCCAATGGCCGCCACCCACGAGTCATCCTGCAGCTCTTTGTTCAGCGGACACGGCAGCGTCTCAGGCTCAACACCCTCCACCTTGGTCGCCAATCCACTCGCTGCACCCTCCCCACTTTTCTTAGAGCCATCCTCCAATTCCCATCGGTAGTTCCGAGGCTTGGTCATATCAAACTGCTTCCCACTAAACCCCGACACCACACCTGCCTCCTGGCCCGCTCTAGCAGCACGCAGCTGCTTGTACGTCTGCACGACCGGCACTTCACTCTTCTTTTCAGTAACCCTCGTCCATCCAGCCCCCTTATTGCCAGTCTTCTGCATCACAGTCACTCCACCGGCCGAGTCCTCCACCTCCACGCCTCCATCGCCCTCCTCCACTTGTCCACCTTTAGCAGAGAAGTCCACCCCCCAAATGATGTGGTCTTCCCACGGGAGCTGCTGTACCTTGTGGTACTGTGCATCCGCGTCTTCCTCATCCGAGCCGCCTCCAGGGCGTCCTCCTGTCGCCGCCATCGTGACGAACGGCGTTGCCGAGGACGCCAGGAAGCGCCGCATGGGCTTCCCCTTCGCCTCGGCGGCTCTGGGCGGGTGCGGCAGCATCGTCT